>CAUYRH010183479.1:0-18615 GCA_963574655.1 Perodicticus potto
CCTTCTCTCCACATCCACACCAGCATCTGCAGTTTTGAGATTTTGTGATATGGGCCATTATTGCTGGGGTTAGATGCTATCTCGGGGTGGTTTTAATATGCATTTTTCTAATAATTTAGGGACGATGAGCATTTTTTTCATGTTTGTTAGCCATTCGTCCATCGTCTTTAGAGAAGATTCGATTGATCTCTCTTGCCCAGTGATGTAAAGGATTGTTGGATCTTTTTATTTTGATTAATTTGAGTTCTTTATAGATCCTAGTATCACAATACTATTTAGCCATCAAGCTTTCCTCCAATTCAGAATATGCAAATATCTTTTCTCATTGTGTAGATTGTCTATTTTCTTTGGTGGTTGTCTCCTTAGCTGTACAGAAAATGGTTGCATTTTAATATGTATAAATTATACCTCAATAAAAGAAAGCAGGTAGGAGGTGGAGGGTGAGAAAGATTGTGAAAAATAGAACTTGAATGTTAACCACAAGAACTCTAAATCTTTGAACTGTAGTATTAACAGCTCAAGAAAAGTCATGTATCAGGAAAGCTCTGATATTCCTAACCCATCAATGAGAAATTATTCAAGAGGAAAGGCATAATGGTTTAAATTGTGTCGGACTTCTGAACAAATAGGTTCACAGAATGCCCAGTCAGATGCATATGAAAGGCTACAGATGTTTGGGCAACAGGCTGCAGGAGATTCTGTGATGTGGTTTAAGGACATAAATGAGGGCAGCCAGGTGGCAGATTGCCCGTGAAAGAACTTGGTGCACATGGTGTTGGAGGTTCTAGACAAATGGTGATAATTTGTATTAAATTGTTATCCCAGTGACACTGATGTCAGATGGTGGCTTTTAGTTTTTAAAAAAAACAAGATTAAAAATAAGCTTATTGCTAAATATATTACTTGATAGAAAGTTAGTAGATTGTTAGTGTGACCAAATTCACCTGAAGTTTATAGCGCAAGGCTTTAAAAAGTAAGAAAAGGAAAGCTGGTCCTAAGGCTTAAGTGTGCCAGCGTAGTTACAGTTGTGGGCGTGCATGATGTTGGTGTTCCTGTCCTAAGGGCGTAGAAGCCCAGGATGGACATTGTGGACCTTTGTGGGGCCTGCGTGACCTCACCTTGCCCACAGCATCTTAACCTCACTCGGCTCTCAGCGACATCCTACCATTGCGTCCAGCTCTGAGAAGAATTGTTTGTACAAAAGAGCTAATCAGGGGCCTCTGGAAAAAGGCCCTTGTTGCATATTGTTGGAGAAAGCAGTTTCATTCTTTTGTAGCATGAAAATCAAAAAAATAAAAATGTGAAGAGAGATTTCCTCCAGAGCCGGAAGTTTCCCCTCCCCAACATTGCTGACTTAGCCTACATTTTGCTCTTTATTTATTTATTTATTTTTTGTTGTTGTTTTTAGAGACAGAGTCTCACTTTGTCGCCTTGGTAGAGTGCTATGGCTTCACAGCTCACAGCAACCTCCAACTTCTGGGTTTAGGCGATTTCTCTTGCCTTAACCTCCTCAGTAACTAGGACTGCAGGCGCTTGCCCAGCTATTTTTTTGTTGCAGTTCGGCCGGGGCCAGGTTTGAACCCACCATGCTTGGTATATGGGGCTGTTGTCCTACTTACTGAGCCACAGGTGCTGCCCTTGCACTTTATTTTTTAACATAGGTTTTAAAACATTTTAAACTTTAGTTAGACTAAAATTTAAAACTTATGTGACAATTTGCCTGATGGTATTTTAGAATGGTATTGTAAAATGTAGCTTAACTTTTTCTTACCTATATGTATTTTTTATGTTGTGTTTCTTTCTAATTAGGGAAAATTTGGCCATTTTGTAAACTCTGCATACTTCCTATTCCAGTATTTGCTGTTGCTATTTTTAAAGATAACTACATTAATTCTAGCACTTAAAATTTTATTTTTGTTACTATTGCAAACAAAACACATCAACCCTATTGTGTTTTGGATGGTGCTTGGTTTACACTGACTCTAGGTCTCCCTGCCCCATTTGTTGACACCTGTGAGACTCCTGATCAGGGTAGAGATAATAGTGAAGGTGGAACAGGGCTGGGCAGTTTTAGAAATTCAGCCCAAGAGTAGCAACATGTTCTGAGTTTATAAGCAAATCCTTGGTAGATGTTACTCAAAAGCTATTGCTTATATACTCTTAAAATTAAGCTTTACATCTTAGAAATAGCCATTGGGATGTTACAACTGCTTTTTTAAAAGAAGCTGTCTGAGATGTCTTCACTCACTGGTCTTCTGTATACTGAGTCCTTCTCAGCTGTCGCCTGCGGCTGTCACTACTCTAGGCAGTGAGAGAGGCTTGTACTTGTTCATCATCTCCCCACTGGGCTGCAAAGCCCCAAGGGAGCAAAGTCCTCCTGTTCTCTGTCGTGTCCCAGTGCCTACGCCTGTGCCAGGCACACAGAAAAGACTTAGCAAATATTGGTAAAATCGCCTTTAAATGGAGTAAAAATGTAAAGGAGCATTCCTAGACAGTTTATGAAAAGGATAACTTGATGGGATAGTAGGAGATTTGTTCTGTTTTACTTTTATATTTAAGCACATTCAACACACAATTCCAGTTTTGTCCTTTACATCTATGAAAATTATTTAAAGTGCAGCCCTGATTCTGTATGTCTGTCTGTTTCAAATCTATTGATTTTTCCAAGAAAATATTTTCTGAAGTTTCAAAATCGAGTGGAGTTTTGTTTTGCTTTGCTTTGCTTTGTTTTTAAGAGATGGGGTCTCTTATTTCTTTGTGCTCTGTAGGAGTTAGCAGAGGGTATAGTTCAATCTAAGGTGCCCACAGGACAATCCAGCACCAAGTACTACATAGTCCCAAGGTTAGCAGCACTTCTCCATGCGAAATAACCCTTAGATGATAACCTACAATGAAACAGTAGAGTTTGTTTATGCTTCCTTCAAATGTAAATTTTATTTTGATATTTTGCATCTTGAAGTTAAATTTCAAATGTAGTTAATAATAGTTGACTAGGCATTCTTAACTCACTAAGTGTTTGGATGCACATGTGTTTCCTGAGTTGGTCATGTCAGTGATGAGAGAGGGGAAGGTGCCTGACATATGGCAGTTGTTAGTGATGGGAAACAGGGATGTGTGTAAAACACGAAGGAAGAGACAAGGTGGCACCATGTTTGGGGGGGTTGCCAAGTGAGTGTGTATAGGTGAGTTTGTCACACAGTAGGCTCTGTCCCTCACAGAGAGCACCAGTGTTGCTGACACAATTGGATAGGAATGTTCAGTTTTCTGAAAATATGAGTTTAATGATTAGCACAACTCGTTTTATGTTCTATTTGTCATGAAAGAAAGACCAGCCACTGAAGTTCATTTCATACATTTGTGAAGAGATGAAATTGTCTTTCTGGGGCAGCGCCTGTGGCTCAGTGAGTAGGACGCCGGCCCCATATACCAAGGGCAGCGGGTTCAAACCCTGCCCCAGCCAAACTGCAAACAAAAAATAGGCAGGTGTTGTGGCAGGCGCCTGTAGTCCCAACTACTCCAGAGGCTGAGGCAAGAGAATCGCCTAAGCTCAAGAGCTGGAGGTTGCTATGAGCTGTGACACCAAGGGATTCTACTGAGGGTGACAAAGTGAAACTCTTTGTCTCTTAAAAAAAAAAAAAAAAAAAAAAAAATTGTCTTTCTGATCATACGATGTACAAGTTCTGGAGTCCCATACACCCAGGTTCAGATTGGGAGGGAACCTGCTCTGGACAGTCCGATCTTGGGCAGAGAGATCTTGTGAATTTGAGCTTCCGTTTCCTCATATATGAGGCAAGGTGGTAGTGTGGTGCCTAATTCATAGCTGTAGAGTGGAGCATACAGAGTGACGCTTGTGAGGTGCTTTGCCTGGCACCAGGCACTTCATAAACGGCACAGATCAAGTCATGACAGGGTTTTCATTTTCTTTTAAAGGTGAATCAGGTCTAGGAAAATCGACTCTCATAAACAGCCTGTTCCTGACTGATCTCTACCCAGAAAGAATCATACCTGGAGCTGCAGGTAGAACAAAATTTCCTGTTACTTTTAAGTGTGATTCTACCTGAAGTTTCTATAGAGTGTGTGGTTAATGTTTTATGCCTTAACTCTGTGTTCTGTTGTTCAGCTCTGAATACGAGAACAGTGTCAATGGGTAGGGAAGTGGCTACCCCTGAGGTCTTTGGGTCTGATTGATAGGTCAATGGATCTGTCCTCTCAAAGTTTGTTCCCTTTGCCTGTGAAGTGTAATAAGTAATTTCTAGCTGTATTACGCATTTGATAGAAGGATCATATGTGAAGGTTTTATATCACTAAAAATGCTACAGTAACATGACAGTATCTGAGTAATTTGGAACCCATAAAGCTTGTTTAGAGAATTAAACACATAAAGTCAGAGCTTAGCACGTGGCTGGTGCGAGAAGACATGGACACTTCTTTTACAGATACTTTTGACTTTGATTTTTAAATAAATTCATAGATTGTTTTCTTAATCCCAGGAAGAGAAATTATAATTTTTGATATTGGCATTCTTACTTTCTTTTATTTTTTTTGAGACATAGCCTCAAGCTGTCACCCTGGATAGAGTGCTGTGGCATCACAGCTCACAGCAACCTCCAATTCCTGGGCTCAAGCGAGTCTCCTGCCTCCGCCTCCCGAGTAGCTGGGACTACAGGCACCCGCCACAACGCCCAGCCATTTTTTTTTTTTTGGTTGCAGCTGTTATTATTGTTTGGTGGGCCTGGGCTGGATTCCAACCCGCCAGCTCAGGTGTACGTGGCTGGCGCCTTAGCCCTCTGAGCCACAGGCGCCGAGCCGGCATTCTTACTTTCCTAAGCAGCGTTGTAATCTTGGGTTTTTTTTTTTTTAAGGGAAATTTTTTTTTTTTTGAGTTTTTGGCCAGGGCTGGGTTTGAACCCGCCACCTCTGGCATATGGGGGCTGGCACCCTACTCCTTTGAGCCACAGGTGCCACCCTTAATCTTAGCTTTGACGTTACTTTTTCTGACTCTGGGATTATTTTCACACAATCTTTAAGTTATCTTCTGAGAAGTGACCTCCACAGAGACATAGTATACTGGCAAGTCATTTGGTGTAAGACTGCTACAGTAGAGACAGAGTAACAGGTAGTTTCCTCTCTTTGCACCCTGAAGAATTTTTAGGTGTATTCTCAACACAAAGTTTGTTTCTTTTCTAGAGAAAATTGAGAGAACTGTCCAAATTGAAGCTTCAACTGTTGAGATTGAAGAGCGGGGGGTCAAGCTGCGCCTGACAGTGGTGGACACCCCTGGCTATGGTGATGCCATTAACTGCAGGGATTGGTATGCACCCCTGGGGGGGTGCCCACATGTGCCCAGGGCACTTGTTTACCTTCATTTATCCAAATGTGTTAAAGTTTATAGATAATGTTAATGAGTGATTGTTAGGTTTGAGATACTGTGTATACTGAAACAGTGAGACAATTTAAAGCACATTAATACAGATTTTAAATAAGGAATTTTATAGAAAACAAAGTATTTTTCCTCTAAGAGCAATCTCATGAGGTCTGAGATTGCAAAGCCAACCATCCATAGATTGCTAGGATGAATGAAATGCCTTGATTTGAACTGTAGCTAGTGGACAAGATACTGTAAAAGTCCTTCCCATGTGGGAGGAAGTGAAATCTGTCAGAGTTACTGGAGACATGGCTACTGTTGGTGACTGCTCGCTGCCGTCATGCTCACCAACAAGGAAATGAGGAAGCAGAAGGAAGAGCAGTCTGTGGTTTGCACTGTGTAGGGACTATTGATCTCCTTGTACCACTCCCACCCCCATCCCCGCCCCATCAATGTTACAACACTAAGTGAGAAAAGGCAGCCAAGGGAAAGGTCCTCCTGTGTCAGGAAGCTCTTTCCTTACCAACGTGTTTCCCATCTCAGGTGACTTTGCTCCTGACCCCTGTCCTTTGCCCTGCCCCATGCCCTTCACAGTCACACTCCTTGAAAGCATTGGCACCTCCTGGAGTGTCAGTCATCTTCCAGGTGCTTCATAACCTGTTCCATCCAGGCACTAGGGGAAAGTTAGCACTTGGCACAGTTTCTAGAAACCTCCATTTTGCCAAATCTAGTAGTCAGTCTTTTCTCATCTTGAAAAGGAATTATTAAATCATATATGTAGTTGCTGGGAGGTGGGGAAAAGGGAGAAAACTTGTTTTCCCTTTGAAGTTAGGGACTGGCTGTATTTTGTGGCCCCTAATTACTGTTGATGTCTGTGTTTCTTTCAGTTTTAAAACGATCATCTCCTACATTGATGAGCAGTTTGAACGGTACCTGCATGATGAGAGTGGGCTGAACCGGCGGCACATCGTGGACAACAGGGTGCACTGCTGCTTCTACTTCATCTCACCCTTTGGCCACGGGTACGTAGCTGCACATGCACAGGCCTGCCTTCCTGCCACAGCTGGCACGGAAGAGTTAAGATAATTTTGTGAGAGAGGAAAATATTGCGTGATCGCCTTAATTTTTCTTTAAATATATGCCAATTCTAAAATTATTTCTAGACTTAAACCCTTAGATGTTGCATTCATGAAGGCCATACACAATAAGGTGAACATCGTACCTGTCATTGCAAAGGCGGACACTCTCACTCTGAAGGAACGGGAGAGGTTAAAGAGAAGGGTGAGTATGAGTACTAGACGGGCCTCCTCTTCTCCTTCAGGGTGACCCAGAGCCAGCTGCCTGACAGGCAGAGGGAGGAGGGAACCACAGGGCATCCGCCTGCTCAGTGTGGGGAAGCAAGGTTGCAGAATTGATCCTGCATTTTGGTGGTGGTTTTCAAGTACCACCTAGTATTTGTAGTTATTTTTTAAATTTTTGCCTTTGTGAAGAAATCAAATTTCTGTTGTTTAAATTCTCAGGTAAAAATACCCTCAGTGAGTAAGTACTAAGTGCAGAATGGTTCCATGATGCGTTGGGTGAATGATAGAAATACAAAGTACACTCTCTCCATGAAGTTTTATTATTTTACCTGAATTCTGCAGAGGATCCATTGCAGGATAGACCCCAGGGCTTTATTTGTGCAGGGGCCACGCTGCAGTGTATGCCCGTTGATGCCCTGTGCTCACCTGTCCTCTCTAGTGCCCCACTTCAGTGCTCTCTGTGTCTCTATAAAGCCTCTGCTGCCTTTCTTCTAGGTATTTTTTGAAATCATTTACGTTTTTCTGATTGCTCCTAGGAAAATACCCTAAACTCTAAAAATAAGAATTCTTAGCTGGGCACAGTGGCTCATTCCTGTAATCCCAGCTGCAGGCTGAGGTGGTAGGATGGCTCTAACCCAGGAGTTTGAAGTCTGCCTGGGCAACATAGCAAGAACTCATCTCCAAAAAAGTATTTCTAATTAAGGAAGAATTCCTATAATTATCAACAGAAACAACTACTAACAGTTAAGCTTATGTCCTTCTGGAACATAGTCTATTTATGTTTTTTTGTTTCCGCTGAATGGAATCGTACTATAATACTGTTCTGCCATTTGACTTTTCAGTTTAAAAATAGATTTAACCCTCATGATCTGTAGCTCTGCCATAATTCTTATTGGATGCACAGTATCCCACTGTATAATTTACAATTTGGCTGATTCCTGTTAACAGATATTTAACTTATTTTTTTTGTTTTGCTCTGCTATTTCTCAGACCAGATATAACCCTACCTTAGGGCCTTTTTGCTGTGACACCCTCTGCCTGGAGAGCTCCCCAGATGTCTGCGTGGGTGGCTCCTCTCATCACCTGCCTCCCGGTTCTGAGACCAGGAATCTTTGCCTTGGTCACTTATGTATTTCGAGAGTTTAGAATAGTAGGTGGCATAGGTATTACTGTTAAGACATTGATTTTATCTGTCTTCTCACAATTGTGTGAGTCACATGAATTCTTAGAAAATTAATACATGTTCAAATTTTTGAAATATGGCTGAATTTCCCCCACATAAGTAATAATTTACATTCCCAAAACATGCTCTTCTCTCATCCCCTGTAACTGTCCTGGTTATGTTGCCAGGTTTTGAGATGTGTTTCTCACATGAGAACTTGTACCCCTCTTGGATTTGCAGCTCTATGATTGCTGGTGTGAATATTTTCTGGTGTTTGATTCCAGCTGGTGTGCTCCATCAGGTCATAGGGCTTCAGCTTTCTTTTAACTGCTTTTTATTGTTTTTTTTCTTAATTGACTTAATAGATATTCTTTAATTTTTTAGACATTTTTAATCATTGTACATGATTTCTTCCCTCTTAACTTTCGTGTTTTCATGTTTTTCTTGTGTCTTTTGCTATGGCAGGATTTTTAAGCTGTATGTAATTTGTTGGCTTTTTCCTATATTATCTCAAGTACTGCTGGTTTTTTAGGAAGTATTCAGGCCATTGGAAGAGTCCCTTAAGGCTTAGACATTTGAGCATTTGACAGGAAGTATTTTAGCACTCCCAGTTAAGAAAACTACCTTTTATGTGCTTACATTAAATTTGATTGAGGTAGAGGAAAGGGGATGTCAGAGTTACAGTGTTCTGATTTTAATCTTACACCCAAAACTTGTAATGCTTGATTACAAAGTCTGAGATGAATTGAAATACTTCTAGGATTTATTTGTTTATTCCTTCCTTCTTGGGCCTCTTTTATCACTTTTATCTGATTTCTTCCTTTATGCCTACTGGTTTTCTCATTCTGCCTCATCCAAAAGAACTTCTTCTCTCCTACCATCCTCTCCTTTGTGTTAGACACTTCGTGGTTGTTGTTTGTTAAAACCTCATGACCCCTTCACTCTGGTTTCCTGCCATCCAGCTGCAGTTCTGTCAGGGCTGTAGCCAGCAGCTCAGTTCTCACACGTGGTCTTTCTCTGTGGAGGAGGCCATGATTGGCAATACCTTTCATTGGCCTCTGATTGCTTTGCTATCCCACCTGTTTTTTTTCACCTTCCTGATCCCTGAAGGTCAGTATTCCTTAGAAATACAGTGGAATCTGCATAGCAGACCACCCCCCTAAGTTGACCCAATTTTCATAGACGAGTCATGCCCCACAGTACGTGTCAGTACAGTGGGCCTGTTCCTATGTTGACCAATTTTCCTGTCACTGCTGTGAGGGGGGGTCACTCAGCGGCTTTGCTATGTTGTAGTCATTGGTCTCTGTTCTGCTTTCCCCTTCCAGGGTCTTATTTCTTATTTCATGTGCAAACTGGAGTCCTCTTTTCACCTCTAAGGAGCTCTTGTTTTCCTGAGTTCCCTATCTTTTAATTGAGCCCACAGTTCTTGGAATTACCCTGAGAAATGTGTAACTATTTTTGATTAATCCCTTTCTTACTCCTCTCCTCCAAATTTTGAGTAGTTTAGTTACTGAATGTTTTTCATATCTCTTCTCCATCGGAGAGACTTTGTCTTTATGAAGTCAGCAGAGGACTAAACATAGGATCAGAAGGACGGCAGGCCAGGAAAGGGGCCATTGGTTACAGCCTGGAGAGCAAGCTCACACTTGCTGCTAAGTTTCTCTCAAGAGGGAGGTGGTTCCTCCTGTTTAGGGACAGGATTTACGAAGACTGAAGGTGAGTTTACAAAGTAAAGGATGTAAGAAGGGGAGGGCCTGTTCTGAAATTCTGTATTAGTGCAATGTTGTGGGAAGTCAAGGTCTTTGACCGTGGAAGATGCAAGAGGTCATGTTTAAGGATTTTTACTCGCAGAACCAATGAGCAAATCCAGCATTTAAAGTGATGATGTTTTCTTTGGTCTTTGCTCTTGTTCTCTCTTCTTGTAATCTGGGCTGAGAACAAGCAGAGCTCCAGCCTGCCTGGCACCTGACAGTGTCTGGTGTAGTGAGCATTTGGGGACTGGATTTTTAATTGGTTGTCTAATTAAATGACATCTTATTTCAACTACAACCCAAGATTTTTCTCTCTTCCCGCACCCCCAGCACTCTACTGCTTGGGTTGATAGGTCCAATTATGAGATTCTCTACTGGCTGTTTGCTGCCTTTTGAATAAAATCCAGACTTCCAGGTGTTCAGGGAACTCTCTGCTTTGTAACCCTAGTTTTTGTTTCCTTATCCATCTAGCTGTCCTAAATTCCAACCTTTTGGAATTCTTGTTATTTCCTAAACACACGCCTGTCCTATTTTCTGTGTCTTTGGCAGTTTTTCTTCCCTCTGAGAGGTTTCTCCCATCTCTCTACTTAAAAGACGCCTGCCTGTTCCCCAGGGAGTCTCCTGCCTGTGGTCTCTCCTGTGGCTCCTGTCCTTAAAGCTGACCATGGCGTGAGTTTGTTTAGCTGTTATGCAGAGCTGGCTTCTACCCTCCCTTGGCTTTGTACATTGAAGATTGTGGTCATTATTGCCAACATTGTTTTTGGTCCTGCACACAGGCTCCATCAAAATTAAAGCAGAAATCTTTTTTTTAAGGAGTCTCTATCTCTCTTTGTCACTTAGGCTGGAATGCAGTGGCACAGTCATAGCTTACTGCAACCTTGACTTCCTTGCAAGAGATCCTCCTGCCTTAGCCTCCCAAATTGCTGGGACTACATCATACCTGGTTAATTTTTAAAAACTCTTTTTTAGAGACAGGTTCTCACTAATTTGCCTGGGCTTTTTAATATCTTCTTAGCAGTTGATAAAATCATTTGAAAATAACTTTAGTTATTTTTTTTGTTGATATTTGTATAATTCTGATATTTTTCTCTTTCTCTTTTTTTTTTTTTTTTTTTGAGACAGTCTCGCTCTGTGGCTCTGGCCAGAGTGACATGGCATCATAGCTCACAACAACCTCATCCTGGACTCAAGAGATCCTCTTGCCTCAGCCTCCTGAGTAGTTGGGGCTATAGGCACCTGTCACAACACCTGGCTAGTTTTTCTATTTGTAGTAAAGATAGGGTTTCACTCCTGGTCAGGCTGCTCTTGAACTCAGATTCTGATATATGTCTAATAATATAAGTTAGATTTGACTAAAATAATACGGAACTTGCTAAAGTTAATTTTGATTTTGTTATTCTTTCAGATTCTAGATGAAATTGAAGAACATAACATCAAAATCTATCACTTACCTGATGCAGAATCAGATGAAGATGAAGATTTTAAAGAGCAGACTAGACTTCTCAAGGTAAAAACTGGCTTCAAGTACACAGTGTAAATGACTCCTGTTTCCTGTTATCTGTGCATTTACAATGAAAGGGTAGGCAGAGGGCCATATCCTAGATGGCTTGGCTTCAGAGAGAATATCTCAGTTAGATTCAATTATAGTAGTATTTTTTGCTTACTATATATTTGGACATAGATGTTTTCTAAGGCTTAGAAATTTTAGGTCCTTCAGGAAATTGTAGGTTTAATTTGTTTTCATACAGTTTGTTCCATTTGGACAATATCCAACACGTCCAAGAAAAATGTTGGATATCCCAGCTTCCCGTTTCCATTTTGTGTAAGTAGCAATGTGCTAAATCTGTGCTAATGTTCTTGTGTTTGCAGTGGACACTGAGGCTCTGCATGGAGCCTGTCTACACTGTCTGTCTCTTTCCAGGCCAGTATCCCTTTCTCCGTGGTTGGGTCCAATCAGCTGATTGAAGCTAAAGGGAAGAAGGTCAGAGGCCGTCTCTACCCTTGGGGTGTTGTGGAGGTGGAGAACCCAGAGCATAACGACTTTCTGAAGCTGAGGACAATGCTCATGTGAGACACTCAGTGTGTTCCCTCTGGCAGAGCTTGGCAAGGGAATGGTACTTCACATGTGGGGTGACACATCCTCCACTACTGCACAGCCTGCGGAAGCATGTGTGTCTGTAGCACCCTCTCCCCCAGGCCTCCCTGAGCACTGCTGAGTTGTCCTTCTTCCTCCTACGGCCTTTGGCTTAGTACTTCTTCCTGCCTGTGTCTTTGAAGCTGACAGGAGGCTAGACCTGTAGTATGTTCTGGTGAGGAGACAGGGTGCTGCAATCCATATGCATCAGCCTGGGCCTCAAGGGTGTTCCCACTCAGCATGGAGACTGTTCTGTTCCTTTTATTTTTTGGCAATTATAACAGACCTGAATGTGAAAATAGACCTTTTTTTCTTTACAAAATAATTTTATATGTAGAAACATGCATGCATTGTTGTTACTTCTGAATAAAAAGGCTGAAAGAGTATTGCTTGAAATAAATACCTTGGTTCAAAGAATATAGACGTAAATAATGAATATTATGTGATACAGATAAATTAATATTTTGATTAACTGAAAATTGCTATGTATGCCATCCGTATCTCAGTTTAGCAATTTTTCCTGAATCAAAATCTGTAAGATGTTACTATCCAAGCTGTATCAAATATAATATTCGTATAAGAAATTATAGTGCACTCATTAGTGTTTCTCAAAGTAGAGTGTGAGCTGACCTTTACCAACAGGAATGTATTATGTTTGCCCATTATTGAGTACTTAAGTATTTGAATAAGCTGGGCAATTTAATAAGCATTAGTGTTTCATAAAATGAGTAAAAGCTTCAAAGTCCTGTTTCTCTTGGATCCAAAGTATTAGTCTTTGTCTTTATGGTTTTCTCCACAGCCTGAGCAAGCCAGCTGTTTTTCATATGAGAGTAATATATAAATTTTAAGCTTAAGAAGTTAGGGATGTTTGGATTTCATATTTCCATACATTATTTAGAGAAATGTGTCTATTTTGGACACTGTCAGCCCCCCTACAGTGGGGATAGCCTCTTGCAGGGATTGGTGGTGCGCGTGTTTCCAGTGCGAAGGACTTCTACACACCTGGAGGTGGGGTGTTCCTGGTGGTCATAGGGAGAGCTGTGCCTCAGATGCTTTCACAGCCACACTCTTCACCCTGAAATCCCAGTAACCATTTACTAAGTAACTTGTAGTTGTGTCTATCAGGCATGTATTTGGTCAGTGTGTTCCATGGAAATGGCATGTGCCTTGTGACCATTGTAATGGCCCCTCTTTCAGAACTCACATGCAGGACCTGCAGGAGGTGACCCAGGACCTTCACTATGAAAACTTCCGTTCAGAGAGGCTCAAGAGAGGCGGCAGGTTGTCATCTTGTCTCCCACTCTGTCCTGTGTCACCCAAGTAATGTCCCTCCTCCTCTGTGTGTCCCACTGAACCTTCTTGGCCATAAGCAACACAGTTTGGTTCTCTACTCAACAGTCATTGCTGCTCATTTAATCACATTATTCTGTTTAAGCCTTATAATGAAAAGATAGATTTAATAATGTTCACATAAAAACAGCTTTAGATGGAAAGGCTGGAAACTTATATTGGGTATTTCTGCAGAAGCATCATGGTCTGTGAGTGAAGTCAGACTTGTTCACCACTGAGACACTGGGTGAGCACAGGGAGTAGCTTCTGAGCAGCGATGGCCATCAGAGCAGTGGCTCTGTCCCAGCAGATTCCCCGCAAACTCCCGCAGCCAACCTTCCCTCTTCTTCTTTCCCATCCTTTTGTGTTTTATATGAGGTCTCTTTTTTAATGACCTGACTTGTGATTTTGTGCCTGGTAAAAACACATCTCTGCTAAAACTAGAATTTAATGAACAAATAAGTAATATGTATAATTTATTGAAATTTTTCTATATTAGAGTTCATTAAAATATTCACATTTTAATAATCTGGTATATTTATGTATACGTATGAGGTGCACACTGAAGTGTCATTTACTGTACTATTGATTTGGGAACCAGCCATTAAGAAAGGTTTTAGAATGTGGAATACAAGTGTCTTAACACAGTAACTAAGAAAATGCCATGAAGGCCATGTTAACCAGTTTGATGAAACTATTTCAGATTGTATGTGAAACTAGCACATTGTACCCCATGATTGCATTAATGTACACAGCTATGATTTAATTAAAAATAAATAAAAGAAAGGATTTTGAGGCAGCAAGAAAACTGCACTCTTGGGCAGCACCTGTGGTTCAAAGGAGTAGGGCACCAGCCCCATATGCCAGAGGTGACGGGTTCAAGCCCAGCCCTGGCTAAAAACTGCAAAAAAAAAAAAAAGAAAACTGCACTCTCCAGGAGCCACAACAGATACTGCTCTGTAACTAGGGCCCGCGAGCTCTGGGGAGCTGTTGCGTCAGTCAGCCGTCTGGGGTGCTCTGCCTGCTCCCCTTCACACTGTGTTACAGGATGTTCTTCCACCAATGCTGCTGTTTTTTAAGTGGATAAAGATAGAGGTTTTATCACCTCAGCTTAGAATAAGAAAAGACTCTTGATTTTTCCATTTCATATTTAGTCCTTTTTCTATCATTCTGTTTCCTTTTTTTTTTTGAGACAGAGCCTCAAGCTGTCACCCTGGATGGAGTGCCATGGCATCACAGCTCACAGCAACCTCCAATTCCTTGGCTCAAGCGAGTCTCCTGCCTCTGCCTCCCAAGTAGCTGGGACTACAGGCGCCTGCCACAACGCCCGGCCATTTTTTGTTTGCAGCCGTCATTGTTGTTTGGCGGGCCCGGGCTGGATTCGAACCTGCCAGCTCAGCTGTACGTGGCTGGCGCCTTAACCCGTTGAGCCACAGGCGCCGAGCCTCTGTTTCCTTTTTATTTATCATATCTTTAATTTGAAAAATAATGAATACAATTTTAAACAGATATGTTTCTCTGCATTCTAAAGTAGACTTTTCTTTGGGTGTATGTAATTACAAATAACTACTATATTTATCACAGTGTTACAGTTGCAATTTCTTTCAACTCTTAGGAAAGTGGAGAGTGAGGACATGAATAAAGACCAGATCTTGCTGGAAAAGGAAGCTGAGGTCAGTAGAAAAGTGCCATGCTATTTACTAAAGCTGTTCAATTTACATCCAATAATATTAACTGTAATTAGCTTATAATAGTTTTTTTCCTTAAATGTTTTGAATGGGATTATATTCAATATAGCTAATCTGTTTTATTACTGCATATATACCTATATACATATAATATAAATAGTACTTGATATATTTAGCTAAACACAACATGGGAACAGAATTTTGTAATGTACCCCATACATAGATGATAATCAGTTGAAAAATATAACGAAACTGCCATTCACAACCATATGGGGAAAGAAATTAGAAAATGCTACTAAAAATTTTTTTTTTTTTTTTTGAGACTGTCTTAACTTTGTCACCCTGGGTAGAGTGCCATGGCATCATAGCCCACAGCAACCTCAAACTCCTGGGCTTTAGTGATCCTCTTGCCTTAGCCTCACAAGTAACTAAGACTACAGGTACCCACCATAACACCTGTCTAGTTTTTTGGTTTTTGGTTATTTTTTTTTTTTCTATTTTTAGTGTAGATGGGTTACGTTCTTGCTCAGGTTGGTCTGGAACTCTTGAGCTCACACTATGTACCACAGGCCTATGGGCTGGTTAGGCAGACACCTAGATGTAGATCAGAAATACGAAAATGTGCTCTGTTGTAAAGGTGGCATTCAGAGCTGATAGAATTGTGGAATGCAAACCGATTATTTGATAAATAATATAATGGGCCAGCCTTTTGAAAACAAAAAGAAAATACTTCTTTGGTCAAATTAATTCACAGATCACATATTTAAATGTTAAAAACATAACCACAAAATTACCTGAAGAAAATTTGGGTCAGTGTTTTACAGCATTTTCCTGGAGGCTGTTCCAAACAAACCATAATGATAAAAATTGGCAGGAACAAAAATGGAGAAACATTCATGATTCCTGTAGTTAGGACCAGAAAACCTGAATCGTTCCCATTCTCCTTTACTCCACATTCCCCATTGAACATCAGCAGTCTTTACCCACATTTTAGGTTTAAAAAAAAAAAACTCCTTTTCTTTGATTACTGCTTCATTTTCTGAGAAATTCTTTCTTATTTAAATTGCATATTCTTAGCATTTACTTGGTTTTCTATTGAGTTGTTGGTCCTTTTATTGATTTATAAAAATTCCTAGTATATTCTTTGTCATGCTTTAGGAAAGCATAAAAAGTTAAGATTTTAGGAATCACAGAAGACCCATAAATAATGTTAAGACAGCAAGCCGTGAATACGGGTAACGTGTGATGTCTCTGTGCAGCTCCGCCGCATGCAGGAGATGATCGCGAGGATGCAGGCGCAGATGCAGGCGCAGATGCAGAGTGGGGATGGCGACGGCGGGGCGCTCGGGCACCACGTGTGAGGTGACAAGCACATGTTAGTAGTCAGGGAGAGCAGGCAGTTGTTACTAACGGATGTTATTACCATGTCAATTTGTGTATAATGACAGGCTCATCTGACTTAAATCTTTTTAATGTTTTGCATTTTTGAACTTCTGTCATTAACTAACATTACAGGCCTTAAAGGAAAAGGGACTACTCCTAAAAAGCAGAAGCCACTACTTTGCCACCTACTTTCTAGTAAAGATTTTTCATATTTTCCAAGCTTATAAACATGATAAACACTAGAAGAAAAATTATATATTAAAATATTGTAGTCTTACAATTGGAAATTTGTTAATGCTGAAAATATTTTGTTAAAGTGAATAATATTTTGTTAAAGGGAATAAAGAAGTGTTATTAAAGTAGTTTATCCAGATAAAAGTACAGATGCCATGAAGGGGAAGGGTGGTGCCCTGTACAGTGAGGGTCTGCTTGGCCAGACGCTGACTCCCAGCTCCTTGAGAAAGTAAGTGCTGCTGTGTCTGGCCTGGTGTACACCAGCCTCCGTGCTTCCACAAAAGCTGCCAAGGACTCAGGACCAGGAAAAGGCAAATGCTTACTCCCTGTGTCACTTGGAGGAGTCAGTGTACAGACCTGTCTAGGTGTGAGTTCCATTATCTCCCAGAGGAAAATAGTGAAAGATAAAATCAGATAAAGAGACCTAAGAGTGCAAATGACAGAGCAGCCATTATGGAGCTGGGGTTGCAGGCAAACAAAAAGTCACGCAAGTCATGATTAGAGCTTGAAAGTGAGTGTGAGTTGGAAGTGATGGAGGGAGGAAATGCTGGGAATTAGATGTTCTCCACTGCAATTCAGGCACCTCCTTCCTGCATATGAGCGTGTTGATGAAAACATGGAGGTGACTTGAAGCGCAGCTGACACATGACAGGGTAAATTAAACAGAAGGCACCAGGTCCACAGACCCCCAGGACAGGTGGAAAAATGGTTAAAGACGGACATGGAGTGACGTGCAGGGCATTGGTCACCAAACTCCTGTGTAGCTTTATTAGGAAAGGTGTTCATTGTAAAATACAGTATACGTCTGGAAAGACAAAAATACCTATGTACAGTTCAGTAAGTTTTTGTAAAGGGAACATACATACAACCCCCACCCTGGGCCCACAGGTTGGTTGCTTTACTTTCATCATCACATTAAAACCAGAAGTAGTCCTGAGGATACGTGCCGGGTTCACCTTTTAACAGTAAGGAAATGGATGCTGCTATAAGAGCTGAAAATCATTTGTCCACAGTTGTGTACTAGTTAAATGACATCTCCTGAGACGGACAATGCTGCTGAAGCAAGTTGTAAATGGCACTTGACCGGAGAAATGATGGTGCAGTGCAAACAACAGAACCTCTTTGGGGCAAGGGTTATTGGAGGCAAGAGGGAGTGATGTTTGCTCATTTTCCTTGAGTTTTAAAATGTTTAAGCAATTATGAAAATTTCACGTTAGACATATGACATTTTTATTTCTACGTACCCTTTAGCTTTGTGTACTTCTGGTTTTCAAGAGCCTCATGAATGGTGCTTTGACCCAGTTAATGCTGGGATCATATAAACCCAACCTTTTGCTGTTAACTACACCGTCTGTTAAAAGAGGAAAGTAGTGCTGCCAATGACCATGGCAGCAAACTATCACTCCCACTTAAATGTGCTTCATTTTGTTTTTCTAGAAAATACTCTCCTGGATAAAAAAAAGAAAACATTCCAGATGGTAATATTGCTGCCCATTTCATGAGCTCGTTGGAATGGTGCCCACCAGTGTTTCACAGAACCTGTGCCTGAGAGTTTAATTTTTGTTTTTTTAAACTTTTGGTGTGTTTTGTTTTCTTTTTTTGTATGAAGTGCTTTTAGTATTTGTATTCCATTGCTGTTTCACTTTATATTTTGAGGTAAACTTTGCTTTTTATTTTTTCCTTAACTCTAATGTTAGAATTGATTTCTAAGAATCAGTCAGCATGTATAGTTAATATGGAATTTCTTTATTTAGCTGACCTAACTGGCTAATTTTTAATGGGCACTCTTGATTTATATCTAGACCATTCAGATTTACCCAGAATGTTTCTGACTGGGAGAGGCATGCGCCTTGAGATGCAGAAAGATGTGCTGACCAGGTGCAGGGCCTCTGCTTGCCAAGTTGCACCCTGTGGACACTTCACTTCCTTGCTCTTAACGTCTGTGCGCAATACCTAAAACCAGTTCAGCTGCTATAATTCAATACTGTCATCATTTATCTGTTAACCAAATAAAACATAATAGAATTATCTAATGAGATATATGTTAATATAGCTTCTTTAAAACAGGCTTTTAGAGGTGCATTTTAAGAAGTCTTGATCTAGGTCATTTTTGAAACCACTATGCACAGAAGTCATCACAAGCCAGTTTTTGTAGTGTTCTGTACTAATACTGGTAATACTGTGCTACAGAGAAAAATCAAAGCAGCTATGAGCTCTAGTTTTCATATTGCAACTAAAGTTCTTACCTACACATTGGAAGTCAGTAAA
>CAUYRH010183480.1:0-10322 GCA_963574655.1 Perodicticus potto
CCCCAGGCAATTGAAGCAGTATCAAAAATACACTACTGGGACCTGATCAAACTAAGAAGCTTCTGCACTGCTAAGAACACAGTAAGTGTAGCAGGCAGACAGCCCTGAGAATGGGAGAAAATATTTGCAGGTTATGCCTCAGACAAAGGTTTAATAACCAGAATACACAGAGAATTCAAACCTATTAGCAACAATAATACATTATTCCAAAACTCAGTGACTTAAAATGGTAGATTCAGTATCTTTCTTAATGGCCACATAGGTCTTCTCTCTGTGCAGGTTCAGCATTATTTGGATGGTGTATAATGGTTTTACTCATACGCCTGACACTTCAGCTGAGACATCCAGAACAGTTTCTTATCCTCCTGGAGAGTACTTGTGGGTAGTTTACAGATGTTTTCCCAGTACAAGACAGCAAAAGAAAGCTGAAAGATCTCTTGAACCTTGAGCTCATATTCACAGGGTAGACCAAACAGGTCACAGGCCAGCTAAGTTTTATGGGGTGAGGAAATAGACTCTACCTTTTGGTGGGAGCTACTGTAAAGAACTTAAGGCCATCTGCAGTACACCACAGTGGGTATATAGTCTTTCTCCCTCTGTATAAAATTAAATTAAATCTACATTTGTCTTATTATTTTTATTCTTAATATCTATGTTAGAATATAGGTTAGGCTGCTATATGCAAAACTTCATATAATTTAATGGCTTAAGATAGAATATTGTTTTTGTCTCATGGAAAGTTTGAGTAGTTAGTTATAGCAGGAATAGTAGTTTGATGTTAACTGGAACCTAGTCTGTTTACTCCTTGCTCTCATTTCTCATTGAAATTTAGAAATTTTACCAGATTTCATTTTTTAAAAATCTATCTCAAGGAAGTTTTATATTCTTACTTATTGCATTGTCATTTAGCTTTCTTTTTCCTTTTATCCCCCTGGAACTCATACTTGAGTATTACGATTTCTAGATTGATTTATTAAGTCTTCTATCTTTTCAGTCATGGCTTTTATTTATATGTTATGTGCTATGAGATGTTTCTTTTATTTACTCTACAAGATTTTAAAATCTGTTCTCGGAAGTAGCCTTTTTCCTTTTCATTTCTTCTTGAATTTTTAAATTCAAAAATCATGTTTACCTTCTTAAAAAATCTCAGGAAACCCTACTTCAGCGCTCTTAATTGCATCCATCATAGAACTCCATCAGAATTTTAATGTTTTCTTTCTAATTATTTTCTGTCTCTTTAGTTCTGCTTTAGTAAGGGATACCTCTTTGGGTTATACATTTTTCTCTCTAAATTCACTTAGTCTTCCTCTCTAAAGTTACTTAATTCTATCCGATGGCTTATTCAGGTATCTATTTATGGATGCAAATTTTCTTAGCTATCTTATTGGTAACATACTGAGATCTCTTAAGCAGTGGTTAGAAGGTCAATTTTTGTTCCTATTAGTATTGCCTTCTGTTTTTCATAGATGCTATATCTTATTAAATTTTATTGAGAATAAACTGTGGATTTAATGTTTTCTTTTGCTTTTTAAAATGGCTTTCAGAAAAGGGGCATTTGCTCTGCACTTTCAAAATATTGTTACATATTTTTTTTTGTTCTTCATTTTCTGATGAGAAGTAGTCATTCAGTCATCTTTTCTCTTTGTGTAAAATGTCATTTTTCTTTAGCTATTCTCAAAGTTTTATTTTTTTACTTGGTTTTTAACAGTTTATATTTTTGTGTGTTTAGACATGATTTTATTTTTCAACATCAACCTTTGGAAATTTTCATTAATCTTGGGACTTTTTTTTACTATTTTTCAAATACTTTTTCTGTCATTTCTTCTCTACAATTACTTGTTACATATTTCATATTATCCTATCTGTTCCTCAACATATATTAACTTTAGGAAAACTTTGTTCTTTGTATTTAGATTGGATATTTTCTATTGACATCTTTTCAAGTGGTTTGATTTGTCTAGTGTCATATTTAATCTATTCCTATACCTAAACATTAAAATTCAAAATTCAGATATTGTAATTTTCAGTACAAGAATTTTCCATTTGACTTTTTTTTATATTAATAGTTTATATTTATCTACTGAGATTTTTATCATTTCATTCATTATGTGCATATTTTCCTTTATATTGGAAATTTTTATAGTAAATGCTTTAAAAGTCTCATATGCTAATTTTAAAATCTGGATTGTTTTGGCACTACTTTGTTGATTGCCTTTTATTTTCAAAGTAAGCCTCATATTTCTGTTTTTTCAAATTTCAAGTATTTCTAAGTTGTATCCTGGATACTTTGATATCATGTTGTTGAAACTCTGGATTCTATTATATTCTTCTGAAACAACTACATTACTTCTAATATTTCCTATGTAATTAACATTATTGGATACAAAATGCAAATTATATATTTAGGTAGGAACTCAAATTACATTTTAGTTTTTTGAGCTTTTGTTAAGCTGCAAAATAGTCTCCTCTTTTTGTATGTGGTTCAAGAGTTAGGATTTAGGTAGAGTTCTATAAAGGGTTCCTTATCTATGACTCTTTTCTTTGTATGACTTGTACTCACCTTTCTAGTGGCTGTATTTTTCCTATACTCTGTCCTCTGGTAGTTTTCTCTCAGCTACTGGGCTCCCTGCATATCTCAGACAGGGACTGCCTTCAAAGTAAGAGCCATATAAATGAGAATCATACCTAGACCTTGTTCCCTCTTCCAAGTGTCACCTTCCCTCAAGAATCTACCTACTCTTGATTCTTTCCCTGCTCTCCAGTCTTAATGTTTATAATCTGTCCAGAGTTTATGTGTGGTAGAAATTGTCCAATAGAAATTTGCTATGTCATATTAGAAGCAAAACTGGGAACTTTAAATATGGTCCTCAAACTGTGTTCTATTTAATGGAGAATTTTTGTTTTTTGAGACAGAGTCTCACTATGTTGCCCTTGATAGAGTGCTGTGACATCACAGCTCACAGCATCCTCAAACTTTTGGGCTTAAGCGATTCTATTGCCTCAGCCTCCCAACTAGTTGGGACTACAGGCACCCACCATAAGGCCTGGCTATTTTTTCATTATTGTTGTCATTGTTGTTTAGCAGGCCCAGGCTAGGTTTGAACCCACCAGCTCCAGTGCATGTGGCCAGTGCCCTAGCCACTGACCTATACCTAGCCATTAATGGAGAATCCTTGAGAGTAACTCTCAAAAGTCAGAACTATGTTAAGAATAGAGATTGTCCTTTCAGTTAGATTCGATGTGTTTCTATTTAAATATTTTAGGACTAGAGAAAAGGATAAATGAAATGTTTAATTTACAACACTTTTAATTGGCCAGATTCATGGTCAGTTTGCCTGTGGAAAATCAATAGGAAGCTATAACTTAAAGTATTATCCACTATTATGTATGACAAATGTGTAGTGTATATTGAACTCATCATCTTGGTGTACTATAGATTTTAGAAAATTAATAATGGTAAAAATATATTAACTTAAAAAATACCAAAGTGAATACCCTTTTCCTTTTTATAACTTTCTAGAAAGTAGCCCGTACTCTGGAGATTGAAAACACATTCCTAAAGGAACAGCTGAAACAGGCTTTAGAGGTAAAGTATATCATATTCCTTTAAAATTGTTACTAAATGAAGAAAATATCTGTAAATAACTTAATTGAGTAATTTTGACTTTGTAAAGTAATGGTTTATATACTATACTATTTTGCCAGGATTAAAATATATTCCTTTTATGCAACAGGAATACATTAATAAAATTTCACATTCATTTTTAACAAAATAGTAAGCTATAAAGAACAGTAAACTTTCCTAATCAAACAAAGACAATTTCAAACTGATAGATTAATACATTTAAAAGTAGAATACAACAGGCATTCCATTCAGTTAAACTATAATATTGGATCTTACTGTTCTTTTCCAAATTCTAGGTAAACAGTAAAACAAGAAATGAAAGAAGCTAAAAACATTTTCACAAACAAATAGATAAAAGTATAGTTAGTGTATGTTATATAATTGTTTTTCCAAAAGGGTAAGATAACCAAAGTTATTAGAAATATAGTTAAGAAAGATAGTTGGAGAGAAAATAGATTGATTTCAAAATAGAATATAAAATAACAAAGCAATAGATTTTCTTTTATCAAGTGATTATTCAAATATATCACTCACAAAACTTAGCAGAGAAAATTTTATTCATAGTATTAGTCTAGAATTACATTAGGATGACATATTTTTCAAAAAACACACGCAGTAATGAACCTGTCCAAAGTCAAGATGAAAGAAAAAATTCTTCAAGTAGCTAGGAGTAAGTGTCAACTGACCTACAGAGCCAGAGACATTAGGATTACAACAGACTTTTCAACTGAAACCTTCAAAGCCAGAAAAGAATGGTCATCCACCTTCAACATTCTTAAACAAAACAATTCGCAGTCCAGAATTCTATATCCTGCTAAATTAACCTTCAAAATCGATGGATAAATTGGCTCGGTGCTTGTGGCTCAAGCGGCTAAGGCGCCAACCACATACACCTGAGCTGGCAGGTTCGAATCCAGCCTGGGCCCACCAAACAACGACAGCTGTAACCAAAAAATGGCAGAGTGTTGTCGCAGGTGCCTGTAGCCCCAGCTACTTGGGAGGTGGAGGCAGGAGAATCGCTGGAGCCCAGGAATTGGAGGTTGCTGTGAGCTGTGATGCCATGGCACTCTACCCAAGGCAACAGCTTGAGGCTCTGTCTCAAAAAAAAAAAAAAAAAAGATAACTTAAAAAAAATTGATGGAGAAATCAAATCTTTTGTGGATATACAAACACTGAGGAAATTTGCCACAACAAGACCAGCCCTACAGGAAATACTTAGACCTATTCTCAACACTGACCACCAGGCAAAGTAAACACCCAGAAGGTAAAGGTTAAAACTTCCACAATGGTGCAAAGGATAAAACTATACAATGAAGATGAATAGTTCACAAAATAAGATGAATAGAACTCCACCATACTTATCAATTATCTCAATAAATGTCAGTGGATTGAATTTACCACTGAAGAAGCACAGACTGGCTGATTGGATTAAAAAAGCACAAGCTTGGGCGGTGCCTGTGGCTCAAAGGAGTAGGGTGCCATCCCCATATACCAGAGATGGTGGGTTCAAAACTAGCCCCAGCCAAAAACTGCAAGAAAAAAAAAAAAAAAGCACAAGCCATTCATATGTTGTCTCCAGGGGACACACCAAACTTTGAAGGACAAATCAAGACTCAGGGTTAAGGGATGGAAAATAGTATTTCAAACAAATGAAAATCAGAAGGAAGGAGGGGTTGCAATCTTATTTTCAGATACAAGCAGATTTAAAGCAACTAAAGTTAAGAAAGACAAAGATGGATACTTTATACTGGTCAAAGGAAAAATACAACAAGAAGACATTTAAATTTTAAATATTTATGCATCCCACTTAAATGCTCCCAGATTTCTGAAACAGATCCTGATGCATCTGGGCAATATGGTATCCCATAAGACCGTAATAGCCAGGGACTTTAACATCTCTGACAGTACTGGACAGAGCCTCTAAACAGAAAATAAACAAAGATACAAAGGACTTAAATGTGACCCTAGAACAAATGAGATTAATAGACATATCAACACACCATCCCAAAGCTAAAGGATATACAGTTTTTATGTCAGCCCATAGTACATACTCCAAAATAGACCACATCTTAGGATACAAATAAAACTTCAGCAAAATTAAAGGAATTATACCTTGTGTCTTCTCAGACCACAAGGCAGGAAAGGTGGAACTCAACTCCAACAAAAATGTTCATCCTCACACAAAGACATGGAAATTAAGCAACCTTATGCTGAATGATAGTTGGGTTCAGGAAGAGATAAAAGAGGAAATTATTAAATTCTTCAAACATAACAATAAAATGAAGACACAAGTTACCAAAACTTGTGGGATACAGCAAAAGCAGTCTTAAGAGGGAAATTTATCCATTAGATGCCTACATTCCCAAAACAGAAACAAAGTACATCAACAAATTCATGAAGCATCTTATGGAACTGGAAAAAGAAGAACAATCTAATTTGAAAACTAGCAGAAGAAAATAAATAACCAAAATTAAATCAGAGATTAATGGAAAACAGAAGAATCATTCAGAAAATTAACAGAACAAAAAGTTGTTTTTTAAAAAAATAAATAAAATTGATAAACTTTTGGCCAGATTAACTAGAAACAGAAAAGTAAAATCTCTAATAACCTCAATCAGAAATGATAAAGGGGAAATAAGAACAGATGTCACAGAGATACAAAAGATCATCACTGAATGCTACAAGAAACTCTATACCCCAAAATTTGACAATGTGGAGGAAATGGATCAATACCTAGAATCCCTCCCTCTCTGTAGACTTAACCAAAAAGAAATAGATCACTTTGCTCAGTGGTTAGGGCGCCGGCCACATACACCAGGGCTGGTGGGTTTGAACCCAGATCAGGCCTGCTAAAACAACAATGACAACTACAACAAAAAAATAGTTAAGAGTGGTGGTGGGCACTGGTAGTCCCAGCTACTTGGGAGGCTGAAGCAAGAGAATCACTTAAGCCCAAGAGTTTGTGGTTGCTATGAGTTATGATGCCATGGCACTCTACCAAGAGTGACATAGTGAGACTCTGTTTAAAAAAAGAAAAAGAAATAGATCTCTTGAACAGAGCAATTTCAAGAACTGAGATCAAATAAACTATAAAAAATCTCCTAACAAAAAATGCCCTGGTCCAGATGGCTTCACACTAGCATTCTATTAAACCTGCAAAGAAGAGTTTATACACATGCTGCAGAAATTATTCCAAAAAATTGAGAAGGTATGAATTTTCCCCAACATGTTTTACTATACTGAAAGGAGTAAAACTGAAAGTTTTCCATTTAGAACTGGAACCAGACAAGGTTGTCCTCTATCACCACTTCTATTCAACATAGTGCTGGAAGTTCTAGCCAGTACATTCAGGCAAGAGAAGGAAATAAAGAGCATCCAAATGGGGGCAGAGGAGGTCAAACTCTCATTCTTTGTTGAGGATATGATCTTATACTTAGAGAACCCCTAAGACTTAAGAAGACTCCTAGAAGTGATGAAAAAATACAGTAATGTCTCAGTATATAACATAAATGTCCACAAATCAGTAGCCTTTGTACATGCCAATAGCACCCAAGATGAGAAGCTAATCAAGGACACAATTCCCTTTATAGTAACTTCAAAAAATGAAATACCTAGGAATATACATAAGAGGTGAAGGATCTCTACAAAGAAAATTACAAAAACCTAAGAAAAAAATAGCAGAAGATATTAACAAATGGAAGAACATAGCATGCTTGTGGCTGGAATGAATTAACATTGTCAAAATGTCTATACTTCCCAAAGCAATGTACAGATTCAATGCAATCCCCATTAAAATACCATAAAAATACTTTCAAGATTTGGAAAAAACAATTCTTCATTTTGTATGGAACCAGAAAAAAAACCCATATAACCAAGGCAATTCTTAGTAATAAAAACGAAGCTGGGGGTATCACCCTACCAGACTTTAGGGTATACTACAAGACCATAGTGATCAAAACAATGGCACAAAATGGAGACTTTGACATTTGGAACTGAATAGAAAACCAGGAGATGAAAATAGCATCTTAGAGCCACCTGATATTTGATAAACCAAACAAAAACATACAGTGGGAAAAGAATCCCTATTCTATAAATGGTGTTGGGAGAACTAGATAACCAGATGTAAAATATTAAAACTGGACCTGTACCTCTTATCACTTACAAATACTGATGCGGATGGATGAAAGATTTAAATCTAAGGCATGAAACAATAAAAATCCTTAAAGAAAGTGTGGGGAGAACCCTTGAAGATAACAGCCTGGGGAAAGATTTTTATGAAGAAGACTTCTGTGGTAATTGCAACAATAAAAATAAACAAATGGGACTTAATTAAACTTAAAAGCTTTTGTACAGCTAAAGAAAGAAAAACAAAAGCAAATACACAAACTTCAGAATGGGAAAAGATATTTGCATATTATACATCAGACAAACGGTTGATAACTAGGATCTATAGAGAACTCGAATTAATCCACATGAAAAAAGCCAACAATCCCATATATCACTGGGCAAGAGACATGACTAGGATTGTCTCTAAAGAAGACAGATGAATGGCTAACAAACATATGTAGACATGTTCATCATTTCTTATCATCAGAGAAATGCAAATCAAAACTACCTTGAGATATCACCTAACCCCAGTGAGAATGGTCCACATCACAAAGTCTTAAAGCTACAAATGCTGGTGTGGATGTGGAGAGAAGGGAACACTTTTACACTGCTGGTGGGACTGCAAACTAATACAACTTTTTTGGAAGGAAGTATGGAGAATCCTCAAAGTACTCAAATTAAATCTTCCATTTGATCCTGAAATTCTATTACTAGGCATCTACCCAGGAAAAGAATATCTTTTTATCCTAAGGACATTTGCACTAGACTATTGCAGCTCAATTTACAATTGCCAAAATGTGGAAACAACCTAAATGCCCACCAACCTGGGAATGGATTAACAAGCATATGTGTACCATGTAATACTATTCAGACATTAAAAAAGATGGAAACTTTACATCTTTTGTATTAACCTGGATGGAGGTAGAATGCATTCTTCTTAGGAAAGCATTATAAGAATGGAGAAGCAAGAATCTAATGCACTTAATTCTAATGTGAAGGCAAAGGATGATCTAATATAAGGGGTAGGGTAGGGGAATGAGGGAGTGGGCAGAGGGGAGGAGGGAGGGGAATGGGAAGTCACGGTGTATGGCACACCTGTTGGGAGCAGGACACAATTATAAGAGGGACTTTATCTAACAAAGGCTATCAGTGTAACCTAATTCTTTGTACCCTCAGTGAATCCCAAACAATAAAAAAAATGTTAAAAACTTATACTTTCCTTGGCTCGGCACCTGTGGTTCAACGGGCTAAGGCGCCAGCCACATACACCTGAGCTGGCGGGTTCAAATCCAGCCTGGGCCCACCGAACAACAATGATGGCTGCAACCAAAAAATGGCCAGGTGTTGTGGCAGGTGCCTGTAGTCCCAGCTACTTGGGAGGCTGAGGCAAGAGACTTGCTTGAGCCCAGGAACTGGAGGTTGCTGTGAGCTGTGATGCCACGGCACTCTACCCAGGGTGACAGCTTGAGGCTCTGTCTCAAAAAACAAAACTAAACAAAACTTATACTTTCCAAGGGGAATAGGAATAGATTAACATTCAAGAAATGGAAATTTATAGTTTTTATTATAAAGACTGGATATTATCAATATTCAAATTTTCCATATTTCCCAAACTGATATACAGCTTAAAGCAATTTATTTTTAGAGGTAAATTGAATTATTTTTGAGTTTAAAAAAATTATTATAATATGTGAGATAAGAAACTGGTGATTATACAAATAAAGAACAATTACTGAGGAGTTACTCATCCAAACATCAATGTAAAACTACAACTCTGTGGTTCAGGTTCTGGTACTAAATAGAAAGTCTAGAAACAGATTCAAATGAATATAAAAATTTAGTATTTGTTGATGTATATGTAAAATTTTTTGTGTTAAATCATAAGATAGAAAGATAAATGGAAAATATTTGCAAAATGTTTATATGTAGATATTTTATAAATCTACAAAGCCTAGATAGTCCTCCCCAACAGAGAGAACACAAATAGCCAAGTCATGATTCAGAAAGACATGTGACCAATAAATGCATATGAATATATGTAACTTAACTAGTTTTAAATGCATTTTAAAATAACAGTGGGATAGATATTTTTACCTACCATTTTGCTAAAAATTTAAGGAATAGAAATATCTAATACTAGTGGATGTATGCTTAATGTGCAACCTTCCATATGCTTCTATTATCAAAAACAGTATGAATTGTTACTTTTCTAGGAAAAAAGATATAGCGAAACCTAGAAAGATATAGACTTTTCACTGAATAAATCTACTTCTAAAAGTTTATTGTCAAGAAGAAAAAGATATACAGACATTTTACACAAGTGTGTTTAGGCTCGGCACCTATGGCTCAATGGGCTGAGGCACCAGCCACGTACACCTGAGCTGGCGGGTTCGAATGCAGCCCGGGCCCACCAAACAACAATGACGGCTGCAACCAAAAAATAGCTGGACGTTGTGGCGGGCGCCTGCAGTCCCAGCTACTTGGGAGGCGGAGGCAGGAGACTTGCTTGAGCCCAGGAATTGGAGGTTGCTGTGAGCTGTGATGCCACAGCACTCTATCCAGGGTGACAGCTTGAGGCTCTGTCTCAAAA
>CAUYRH010183490.1:0-12833 GCA_963574655.1 Perodicticus potto
TATTTACCTGAATGTATTTGGAGAACATCCTTCTAAGTAAAGTATTACAAGAATAGAAAAGCATGTATCCAATGTACTGAATACCAATATGAAACTAGTAGATGAACAACTACATGAGAGAAAAGCACAACTACATTCAAGGAAGGGGGAAGCGGGGAAGAAAGAGGGAAGAGAGGAGGGGGGTGGGAAGAAGGGGGATTGGTGCTCTCACCTAACGGGCACAATGTAGGGGTAGACGGCACACCTCCTAGGTGAAGGGCTCAACTACAGCCTGGACTTTACCTAACAAGTGTAAACAAGGTAACCCAATTGTTTGCACCCTTATATTACTCTGAAATTTAAAAAAAAGAATTATAATATTAAAAACAAACATTAGGGCGGCACCTGTGGCTCAGTGAGTAGGGCGCCAGCCCCATATACTGAGGGTGGTGGGTTCTAGCCCGGCCCTGGCCAAACTGCAACAACAAAAAAAAGTAGCCAGGCATAGTAGTGGGCGCCTATAGTCCCAGCTACTCGGGAGGCTGAGGCAAGAGAACTGCTTAAGTTCAAGAGCTAGAGGTTGCTGTGAGCTGTGATGCCACTGCATTCTACCGAGGGTGACAAAGTGAGACTCTGTCTCCAGAAAAAATAAATAAATAAAAACAAACATTAAAAGTCACTTTCTGCAGCAACCAAATAATCCCATTTAAATCAACTAATGTATAGATGGAATCAGAGTCAAGAGGTCTGGAACCAGTCATTGATGATCAGCACGAGTTAGTTCTAAAGAACAAGGTGAAGCATACAGAGATCGTCTGCAGTGACCATTTTTCTCCAGCCTTTCATCCCCTTAAAGCCTCCTCATCTCTTAATCTCTCCTTTCCATATCCTTGACTTTCTCGAGCCCTCTCTTCTCTTCCACATTAACTCTAAAAAGAAAGAATATCAGTCATTTTATGATATGATGCAATTTTTGTCCTTTATTATTTCTCCTAGAAATATGTATAGCTAAACCATGGTTCAACATACAATGAAAAACACTTTAGTGCCTGGTCTTTCTAGAATGCCTGAAGCCACACCAACTTCGCCATCTTTGATTCTAGTCTTCCCTCAATTCATTGTTTAACACAACTCTATAAGTGAGGAGAAGAAATAAGATACCCATGAAATAGACCTTTTTTCACTTCTTCAGATACTTCCAAATCTATAGGTGGTAAATATAATGATAATTCTGAAAATGATAGCAACATGAGGGCTGATAATTATTGAGCACCTACTACGTATGTGGCACATTCATAGCAGTTTGGAAGTGCTTAACATGAATTATCTCATTAAACCATTGAAACTAAGATTCAGAACAATTAAAATTTTTTATAGGGCTAGTAAGCAGCTTAACTAGAATTTGAACTACCAATTTTTATAAAATTTCAGAGATTGTGAGATCTTTGAGATCAAATATTATTTCTCATTGTTTATATATCATAGGAATTATAACTGTGCCTTATATGTATTAGGCATTTAACACATATTTGTGAAGCAAGTGCTATTTTTGAAATAATCATCAAAACTAATACAATACAAAAAATGGTTAAAATGATACAAATCTTAAGATACTTATTTTTGTATAAGTGCTAGCAGAAATGTCAAACAGAAATTGACATTTTCTTTATAAAATATCAGGTTACATTGGCCGAAATAGTTTGTGTGTAAAATGATACCATATCAATTGTATTTCCCCCTAATATTTTATAGCCAAAAGTATCAATATATATTTTCCTTATATGATGAAAACAAAGCCAAAGAAACACATTGAGACCTAGTTACTTTTATCTCAAGGCAAAATACTTTGATTCTCTCTGTTCTAAAGGCTCCTTTACACACAGAGCTTCTCATGCTGAGTTGAGATTATATTCTTTGCCTTCAGGAATTAAGGAGAATGAATAAAACTGATCAAAGAAAATGAAATATCCTGTCAGATATGCAAGGCTCTCTAAAGCAAAATGACAAACACCCACACAAAACGTAAAGTAAAATAACCCCTAGCCAGGCTGGGCCCTAAGACATATCACACACAATTTCTCAGCAAATATCAAGCAATATTTAAATAGTAAGAGGATAGTCACATGGGGGATAGCCTGGTGAGAAGTATCAAACCACATAAGGGATAAAAAAGCCATGTGTACACTTGGAGTAGAGTGAGCCTCTGCAGGACGTTGCAGCGTGAAGAGTGAGAAGGGCTTCATCATAGGCAGAGAGTGGGGACAGCAGTGATTGGGGTTTCAGGGCTGGGGTAGAAGGAAGGAAGCATACATTCCTGGCAGGGAGTTCTGTAACATCCATAATGCCAAACGAGGGCTCCTGCTAGGTATGAGTCATTTTAGGGTTAGGGCAAAAGGTATATCAGATGAACCTGGAATATATTACTGTGTGAAAATATATGAAAGTGGTTGTAGAATGATGGGGAATGTCAAACAGACAAAGACGACATCTTGAAGGGCCCTGATCTGGGCAAGTCTGAGAAATTTAGAGCATCAGAATAAGTAAACATGGCAATGGATGATAACTCACTGAATACAATAGGAATTTATCAATACATATCGATAGAAATAAATAAAATGTTGAATGAATAATGGACTATTTACAAAGTTTGAGAATCTCCCATTTACATGTTTATTTTATGGGCAGATGTCACCTTTAGCAAATGAGCAATGTTGACTTCTTCAGTAAAGAAACAAATCATTTACTATGTCGTAGATGCAAAGAGCAGGCTGTGATATTACTTTTGTGCTATTTCTGGCAATGCATAACCTAAATTAAATCATGAGGAAACATCAAATAATCTCACTCTGAAGGCTGTTCTACAAAATATCTGGTCGAAATCTTCAGAATTATCAATATCATGAAACCTGAGGAAAGAAAGAAACTGGTACACATTAAAGGAGAATAAAAATAGTGACAACTAAATGCAGCTTGTGAATATGAACTTGCTATAAAGGCAACTAGTACAAATGGCGAACACTGAACAGTGAGTATTGGATGGTAAAAAATTGGTTTTTCCAGATTGAGATTATACAGGAGAATAGAAGAATGTCCTTATTTTGAGAAAGTGTTGGCAATATTGGGATTGTGTGTGAGCATATCTTTATGTCTAGCATATTCAGGATGATAGGGAAACATGTCAGCAACCAAATTTCAAATGGCTCAGAAAAATAAAATTATACAATATATTCAACTTTTCTGTACTTTGGGATTGTGTCTTTTGAAGAGTATCAAAGTACCTGAAATTTATATCAATGTGGTTGTGCAAGGTAGGTTTCTGTTTATTTGAAATGGAAACCAGAAAACACAATAAAACATGATCTACATGAAATAAAAGAATATTTGTGCTTTTATACCTTTCAACCCTGCCTTTTAATCAACAGAACCCTCTGAACAATTTAATACACAAAATTGGATGTAGGAAGATGATGAAGGGTAAGGGCAGTCAAGATACACAACCCTAATCTAAAGGCAATGAAAAATAATGCACTTCATTGGTGTTCTTGTGGTCTCAAAGAGTTACTATCACTCATTTAATAGTTAAACCTGGCTCTTACTATGAAAAATACAGTAGAACCTCTGTAATTTGACCACCCAGGGGACTATAAGAAACTAATCAACATACAAAAGTGGTCAACATAAATACACATGGTACATGTCAGGTCTGTGAAAATTAGGTCAACATAAAGAGGTGGTTAATGTAGGGAGGTGGTCAAATATGGAGGTTCTCCTGTATTATAACTTACAGAAATTCCTACTTACCTAACACTAGTATTCCCCTCTGAGAGTACCTTTAAAAAAAAAGAAGATTAAAGAATATAGGTTGACATCTCCTAAAGGGAACAGATAATACAAGATGTGAATAAAGTATTCACAAATTTGAGATGCTTTCAAGTCAGAGCAAACCACTGAATGAATCAAGCTTTACTAACTTAAAAGCCCTGGATCTTTAATATAACCTCTTAAGAAGGTGATGTTCCATTTATTTATATTTTTATCCATGTTTTATTATTAAATATCTGATTGCCTAAAGTGCTCAAATGGAAACAATGTCAGATGCATCACTCCTCTCATTTATATTTATTGCCTGACTTCTGTCATTACCCTCAAATAAAGAATAGATGTAGCAGTTAGGACCCCGAAGCCTAAAGAGATAATGTTTTCACTGTAGCTTAATATGCCATCAAAAAAGAACTCAGACACTAGAATAAAGGGTAAAGTTGTTGGCCACCTCCTAAAACTATCTGACCTCTTTATTCTAATACAAAAAAGTAATACATTGGAGGAAGAGACAGAGTGAGAGGGAACTTAGATAAAATTCCTTAGAAAAGAAAGCCAGTGTGAGCGGTGCCTGTGGCTCAGTGAGTAGGGTGCCAGCCCCATATGCTGAGGGTGGTGGGTTTGGGCCTGGCCCTGGCCAAACTACAACAACAAAAAAACAAACAAACAAAAAGAAGACAAGAAAAAAAAAAAAGAAAGCCAGTGATACAATTAATAAATAGTAAAATAGCTGTCAATAATGGCAAAGCTTTATCATTATTATGTCAGTAAATATATTTATGGCACCCTTTCATTTTACTGATAGCACTCAAACATCCAGGTATATAACCTGCTTCTGAAATTAAATAATAACACATGAGGACTAAGTACAATGTGTAAATGGTGAGTCTTCAGCTCATACTCCTGTTATGATTAATGACATCATCCATAATTATCTGGTAAGAACCACTAAATTATTCAAATTGTGGTTCTCATCTCCCTACCATCCTCCACACAGTTACATTTGTTCACAGGAACAAATCCATTCTACATCTATGAAGCATCCTATTTTCTTTAGGCTTTTTCTTGAGAAATACTCTCAAAAAGAGGATAGCAAAACACATCATTTTCCCCCTATTCTGTTTGAACTCTTTTGATGCCCACCATCTTCAAAGATCTAGAAGTTTCATCATTCCTTCCACATAAAGCCTAGAATTTCATGCATGGCTACTGGCTTTAACTTTCACAAATAGTGAAATTTTGACTCCCACGAAAGCCTCGAGGTTCATTAAGTCCAATAAAATTCACTAAGCCTGCTGTCACCTCCTCCGTTAAAGGTATGCTGTATCCAGACAGTAACATTTTAGCTGCACCAACACTATGATTGCATGAGGAGCCCTTAAAATTTAATAATACAAAACTAACTTACACCACCAAAAAAAAAAAAAAAAAAAAAAACAAACCCAGAAACCTATCGTGGTTTTTACCAAAGGAGAAGGAAATTCGTTCTCCCTCTCTTGCCTATCCAAGTATATTATTGCGTTGCTTGGCTCTCAAACAATGTCTGCCATATACTCCAAACACCAATTAGAATAATTCAGTTGGGTCGACAATCCTCACTCTTTGTAGAAGTCACACATATGACAACAGAGGGGTTTATTAGGATCAATAAATGCTAGTGTTATTATGGTAGTGGACCTTCTCCAAATTCTCAACTTTGTAATTGGAGCCACTGTTATGTGTCAAAGTCTGACCTTTTCTTCACTTTGGGTGATTTTTTTAAGTCTTATTTTTGGCCACCATTCATTTTTCTAGACTAGTTCACAAATGTAATAATCCTAAAAAGGCGAAGGTCAGACTGAGAACTTTTTTAACTATTCATGAATGAATATTCTTTTGTTTCTTACGTTTTTCAATGTTCTTATTTTTAACCTATATTCCTAGACAACAATTAACACTAAGTCGAGAGGAGGGAAGAAGTCAAGCAAGGTGACAGAAAGAATACTTGCAAGAAAACATGAAAAATTATGCTAATAAGCTCCACTAATGTGAATAAATCCTTTCCATGACCCCTTTTTGTAATTACTTCAGCAAAGTAGTCATTATGTGCTCTAAAACATCATAGTTAAATTTAAATTAGCAAATTATGGTTGAGGGCTTTGCTTGCTCCATGTTTTCAGTCACAATAGCATAATGTTTCATGCTTGTAGGGCACTCATTCATTCATTCGCCCCTTCATTCATTTAACAACATATGGTATATGCTCATTATGTTCCAACGTGAGTATAAACACATGCACTCCACTGTGTTAAGGGAAGATTAGCGATTTGGACTTAGACCAATTGGAGTACAAAGGAGAGTATCATCAATTCTGTTTGGTTGAGTGAGGGAAAGCTTAACAGAGGAGAACCCACAAGAGATTTGGTCTTTCAGAATGAAAGTCTTAGAGTCTATCAGGGGAACAATAAGACAGAATTTTATAGGTAAGGATGAAAACTTGTTTAAGGTATGAAACGAGACTTGTTCAAGGAACTGGAAATTATCATAGAAGCCATAGATTTTGGTGTTAGAGAAGCTGGATTTGAACTTAGCTCTTTCTACTTGTGTAATTTTGATCAAATCACTTAATAGTTTGACACTTCCATTTTATTCATTTGAAAACAAGAACAATAGTATTCACCTCAGGATTTTTGTTAAGGATTGAATAAAATATGTGTTGTTATACGGTCTTGCACAGTTTGGGGCACATGAAAAATACCCCGTAATTACCATCAGTTGTTATAATTATAGCTGCTATTAGAACAGGAGAAAGAGGAGATATAGTTGAAGAGATGAGCAGGGATGAAATCATAAAGGACTTGGTTGTTCTGCTAGGAGATCTCAGGAGCAAAATTCTAAATGTTAATTTCATTGATGATAATGTTTTTAAAAATTGAACGAAATCCATCCTTAAACCCTACCATCCTTTTTCTGCACAATTTAACCTTCCAGTTCTATTTCTACATCAAGCTTCAATACTGTTACTAATGCTTTCCATGTCACACATTCTTTCAACTGTCAATTTTCTGTTATGGTTAATCATGTAATTTAAAGCATTTTCTCAAGATGCAAAAAATTTCATTTACATTTTCACTTGTAGTCACTTCTGTGAATAAGGAATTAAGATATTAACTTGAACTTTTCTTATAAAACCTCCTAAATATCTTTTTTGTCTCTACTTTTTATTAATCTCAGTTGCTTAAATGATTATTACTTAAGAAAAGGAAAAAATACTCTTATTACTATGCTTTAATAGAACAGTAAGACTGACGTGACTATATTATATTATGGCTCTTAAATAGAACTTTCATTACATGTCAAAAATCTCATGTTTAGAAAAATCTATCCTATAATTTAAAAATGTAGACAGATCATTTCGTTCAGATATCTATGTTTGAACAAAAAAACAGCTATGTATGGAAGCTATCAGGAAGATATTTATGCATGAAAATGAATTTGGGACTGAATAGCATCCTGCAAAAGTATACTTATTGCTACATTTCAAAACAGTCATTTCCATAACTCTCACCCATGATATATTTACATTGCCAAATTTCTCCCACTGAACTAGCAAAAAGTGAAAAAATTCATCCAACATAGAGACATTTTGAGAAAAATATATAATCTAAAGTAGTTATACTTTAAGATGAGTTTGCAAGAATACTCCTTTTAATGTTTTTTCATTGTAGAATCAAGTCAATTGTTTTAAAGAATAGAATTTTCTGAGGTCAAGCAGAAGAAAAATTTAAATAGTATGTATAATGTAGGGACATTTTAACATATTTATTGATATAAAATTTATATACTATAAAATTTACCTATGTAAAGTGTACCATTCCATGGTTTTAATATATTAACAGAACTGTGAAACCACCACAGCAATCCAAATTTAGAACATGGATTAATCACCCATAAGCAAACCAGGTGCCCAACTTAGTGAGTCTATACCTACCTGCCCCAAACCTAGGTATCACTATTTATTTTCTCCAGTGGAATCATACAATATGTGATTATTTCATTTAAATATTTCTGAGTTTTATCCATTTCATATTATTGACAAGTAACTCATTCCTTTAACTGCTGAATAATATCCTTTGTACAGATTTGCACAATTTGTTTATCCATTCACCTTGATGAACATTTGACTTGTACCCACATTTTGCATATTATGAATAATGCATTATGGCTAAAGTACAAATTTTGTATGGATATAAATTTTTATTTAGCTTGCTATATGCAAGAGAAGCATTGCTAGCTCGTGTGATGAGCTCTATGCCTAACCTTTCAGGAAACTGCCAAACATTTTTTCCAAAATAATTGTTCCATTTCACATTTCCACAAGCACTGTGTGAGGCCTATGATTTGTTCACCCTCTTGTTATGACTTATCTTTTTGTTTACAGTTATCCAAATGGATGCAAGGTGGCATTTCATTAGGGTTTTCACTTTGTATTCAAAATTTTTGTTCATAATTTATTTTGTTTGCTGATAGGCCAGTGATGTCTCATCTTTAATTTCTGATTTTGGTTATGTAAGGTTGTCCTCTTATTTTCTTGGTATAAATTGACCAATATTAAAGGTTTGCCAATACTATTGATTTTTTCCATAGAATAACCTTTTTATTGATTTTCTATTTTTTCATAAAATGTGCACCTATGTGTACACATTTGTATTTATATATATAGAAATAGATAGATACACATCGGATGGCCATAAAGTTCATGTGCAACTTAAAACAATTTAACTTTATGGGCACCATTTACATGTGTGTATGTGTGTGTGTGTATATCAAAGTATTTTTAAGTTTTCCAGGTGATTTCTTCTTTGACCAATTAATGCTTAAGTATATTGCTTAATTTTTACATATTTCTGAATTAGCCTATTTTTTGTTATTGATTTTTACTTTTATCCCATTATAATTGAAATTATTGTATAATTTTAATCTTGTTTTGTTTGATGAGACTTGTTATAGCCTGAGTATCAATTTCCAGTTGAAAATTTACATACATACACGTTAGGTTTTAAATAAATATCCAATTATCGCAATTTAAAGCAATGTAGCTACATCATTTGTAACATTGTACACTACTATTATTGCCTTTGACAATGCAGACTGCACTAATCTTTGTATAATTAAATTATGACTCAAATCCATAAATGTCTTTCCTTTCTAAATCTTAAGTACATGTAATCCTGTTCTTATACTTGACTTTGTCTCTATTTTCTCTGAGATACTGTTACTTCACCAGGAGCAGGAAGTATATGCTATGTATTCTTTGTTTTTAAACCACATTTTTTTCCAAATTCTCCCAGTAATATCAAACATTTTTAAAGATTATTAATGGAAAAAATATTGTAAGAATAGCATTCAATGTTCTATGATCTACTGGTAGGGTAGCTTCAAACACATTTACAACTCCTACCTATCACCCCCTCCCCTACTCCCATGTATAAGCATACCTCTGCTTACATTCATTTGTTGTATTAGACAGTGGGGGTTATACTATAACTAACTGGAAGATGTCTACGATAGCCAGAGATTTTCTCATAAAAAGGAGGAGAACTCTCTTTGGTCGAAAACTTCCAGGAACCATTAAAGAATTTTGAACTCCAAACAAATCCAGCAACATATCACAGTGAAACAAACTATAACAATGGTATAAACCTTTCTCAAAAAGAAGAAAAAGAATTAAGGGCAAGGCATGGTGGCTCACTCCTGTAGCCCTAGCCCTATGGGAGGCTGAGGCAGGTGCATCACTTGAGCTCAGGAGTTCAAGACCAGCCTGAGCAAGAGCGAGACCTTATCTCTAAAAGTAGATGGGCATTATGATAGCCACCTGTAATCCTAGCTACTCAGGAGGGTGAGGCAAGACAATCACTTGAGCCCAAGAGTTTGAGGTTGCTGTGAGCTATGACACCATGGCACTCTACTGAGGGTGACAAAAGTAAGTCTCTGTCTAAAGAAAAAGGAGGAGGAGGAGGAGAAAAAGAGGAAATATACAACAGGACTCCCAGCTGAGGTCTAAAAGGAAAATGACACTAATAAAGCATTACCTAAAAACAAGATAGCACCTGTTTTAAAACAGAAAAAATGGCAGCAATAACATATCACAAAAGCATACATTATATTTATAATATGCATTATGTTTATAAACACTTTTCTACTAGCATTAGCACACACACATACACACACAGCTCAGTGAATATTTCATAATACCTCTACTGGCTAGAGGTGGCGCTTCTGGTTTAAAGGGATTCTGGAACTGTATCTTGAAGTTGTATTTGTTCAGCAAGTATATTCTTTATTCTTATTTAAGCTTTATTTGAAGTGTCTATTAGCAGGTGATTGTCCAAAAATCCCAGAAGCCTCCTTTGGCACCATTGCGGATGAACACAGTCTGAATCCCCTGGGTCAAATCATTCTCTAAAAATACCCTCATCTATCCTTGACAATCGTGAGCTAAAATAAAATCTTATTTCCCTCCCCCAAGTTAATTGAATGGACCTCTCTCTTGGTCCAGGGGACCCCTGAAGAAACTTAAGGCTGAGATGCTAGCCATGAGTAAAAAGGCCAGACACGCCTCATTATTACCCCTCACTTTTGGAATTACTCTTTGGAACAGTGAGATTAATGGGACCAAAGACCATGTAAGACAAAGCTGAAACCACACCTGCAGGTCATCAATTAACTGAATAGATCACTTGAGTTTTGATAAATTTGGGGTGGCTTGTCTCTAACTAATAGACATCCTTATCTGAAAACATCCAAAGCCTTTAGACAAAGATTCCTTTCTTTAACCAATTACAAATCAAAGCATTTTCAAACTCTCTTATAACCTGTGACCGCCACACCCCACCTTTAAGACAGTGACGTACATACATCTTCCACATATTGGCTTATGTTCTTATATTCAATTCATGTCTCCATGAATGGATAAAACCAAACTTTAGCCTGGCTACTGAGACAAAGTTTCTCAAGGGTCGGTGCCTCTATGACACCCTGTTTACCTTTGTCAGTGCTGCTATTGCACCCCATCATCAGGAGAAAGAAACAGCCGGGACACGGATTAGAAGTCCCATGCTTGCAAGAGGTGGACTCCCCATAGGTGCAGGGAAGCCCTGCATAACCTCTGCCAGTGGCCTTTTATTGACGCATAATATAACAGGTGGGGGAGGCCCCCACATACTAGGATCACGTGCTTAATGGTCACTGTTGCTCTGTCTTCACAGCGGGACTCCCACCCTGCTTAAGGTCCGACACCTGCCTGCTAATGAGCAACCAATTTTCTCTCATTGAAGCACTCAGTTGCTTGAGGGCTTGTCTCTGGGCTGCAAAACATCTCTATTCTGGCCCGAAGATTGTCCTGCTCCCAGCACCTCCCTCAACAACTGGTGACCGCTCTTACAAGCCTGGTGCTCAGTCTCCTACACTCAAGACCTCTTGAAAATGTGTGTTTCAGGCCTTCAATCACATACACTCAGCTCAGAGTAAATCTCTGTAAATTATTTTACAGAGTTTGGGGTTTTTTTTCCATTAATACAGTAAACACACCAAATGCCTTTATTCTGGTTTAGGAAAAATTACTTGAAGTTCTCTTCACTCTGACTTGGAGAAGGTGATAATCAAGTGGGAAAGCAAGAGAAAGAATTGGAGAGAAAGACAAATGGGGGACAGAGGCAGAGATCGACTTGCTGTGTATTTTTATGTATACTCTGTTATTTTCATATTCTATGATCTAATGAATAAGAATCAGGCAGAATACTAAAATGGTTCCAGAATATTACAGTGTGTTGAGTTTTCTTTCTCTTAAACACTTATTCATTTTCCCCAAAATGTGATCTTTAGTAACTATATCCTTCTTTTCCCGTCAATAATCTATATTTTGTCAACTAGTGTATCTTTTCAAGATCTGAAATGTTCTTAGCTATGAATATTTCAAGACTACTTTGGGGCTATATGTGGTAGGTTTAGCTATTTTGTCCTAATCACTGTATTAATAGACAGCACATTCTTTCCTTTGGGCTTTAATATCCAAAGTAGAGAGGGGAAAGGTTTCTTCTTATATTTTTAAGCTGTGTATTTAATTTTACCCTCTAGCCTCATACTCCTAGCTATAGCAATCAGAAAGGCTACCATTATCATTTTCTTCCTGAAATTGAAAGTTTTGATTTAAGCACTTCTAACCTCTAAATTTTCAAAGAAAGAAACAAGAGTTTTAACTAGAAGAGACTTCATCAGTATCAAGAGAGAACGGTTCAGCCAGCAGTCTCTACAGAGCTTCGAAAATGTAGAAGCCAGTTCATCACTATTTTCCCTCCTCTTAAATGTGCTTCCTTCAAACGTTGGCTATGAGCCCTTTGACTTCATGCTGATTGTACCTAATTATGTTACGAGTGGCTGATTCTTTCCCTAGCGTTTTCTCTGATTATCAATTACACTTGTGTTTTTCTCAATTGCCAAAAATTAATTTGTTGACTGGACTTCCCCCCTAAAAAATGCTTCAATGATTTAAAATTGCAGGTTTTATACTCAATCATATTGAGTGTAAGAATATCACCTTACTATTGTTATACTCTCATTTGTATAATTTTGTATACTTTTATAATGTTGTTATATTTTTACTTGTTATACTATGGAATAGTAATATCTTGTGTTCAAGATACTAGGTATATATATTTATCTAACTTTAGCCATTTTCTTATAACTTTCTGGTCTCAGTTTCCAAATCTAATGTGTATCATTTTTAGTTCCATGAAATGACTTAGCAAAAAGTTTAAAGAATTGATCATCAGTCTATGTTTCAATCTTGACTAGTCCCCTACTTAGCAGCATATTTTGGAAAGTTTCACAACTTTTTCAAAAGACTTGGTAATTTTCTTAACTGAAATATTCACAAATCTATTATAAAATGTTAAGATTTATCAAAACTTATACACATAGTATAGATCATACACAGAACACTTTGCAGTCAAGAAAAATCTTAACAAATGTAAAGATGCAGCATTAAATCATAACTG
>CAUYRH010183492.1:0-30003 GCA_963574655.1 Perodicticus potto
CAAGGCATTCTGGAAAAAGAAAACAAAATCTTCCTCAGGATCCTACTTTAAGTGCAGCAAACCAGCTACTTGGGAGGTGGAGGCAAGAGACTCGCTTGAGCCCAGGAATTGGAGGTTGCTGTGAGCTGTGATGCCACAGCAATCTATCAAGGGTGACAGCTTGAGGCTCTATCTAAAAAAAAAAAAAAAAAAAAAAAAAAATCAGACGCTGAAATTATCATAGAAAAACCCCTCCAGTTTTTTTCTAGTGAATTTCTAATCTTTCTCTGCATGCTTCCCTCCAGCCACTCCCAACTCCTTCTCATGAAGAAACCAGTTTTTGACTGACGTTAGTCTTATCATTTTGCTTATTCTTGGGTTTCATAAAAATAAATTCGTAGAGTACAATTAAATAGAGTTTGTCAATTACTTTTGTTAAATTTAATGATTTTTGATGTGTATGGTATTTTTTAAAGTTTTTCTTGTTCAGACTGAGGAAGAATACTGTTAATCCAAATTTGCTGAAAATTTTTCTTATGACTATGCTGAATATTATAAAATTTTATTTTGTATCTATTGAGTTGATCATATACAGAGTACTTTTCTCCTGTATACTGGTGGGCCTTTTTTTTTTTTTTTTTGACAGATTCTTAACTTGTTGCTCCCAATATATTGCCCTGGCGTCATAGCTCACAGCAATCTCTAACTCTTAGGCTCCAGTGATTCTCTTGCTTCAGCCTCCCAAGTAGCTGGGGCTATAGGCACCCACTACAATGCCCAGCCATTTTTAGAGATTGCTAGTCTTGATCTTGCTCACGTTGATCTCAAACCCCTGAGTTTAGGCCATCCACCTGCCTTGGCCTACCAGAGTTCTGGGATTACAGAGGTGAGCCCCTACACCCAGCTCTCTCCCTTTCATTGTTAATACTGTTAAGTAAGTTGACTATCAAATGTAAAATAAGTTTTTCTTTATTGAGATAACTCATTTGGCAATGGTATGTTATCATTTTTGTTTGTTACTTAATGCAATTTGCTAATGTTTTGTTAAAAGGTTTTTCATTTGTGGTAATAAAAGATGATTCTGAGATTTTATTTTAGATTTTAATGTGAGATTATATTGTCCTTACAAACTGGGTTAGAAATTGTTCTATTCTGTTGAATTTTCTGAATAAAATTTTATAAGATCTTTTACTTTTGGGTAAATGCTTAATAAAATTCACCCATGAAGTTACCTGGGCCTATGGGTTTTTTCACAAACTTATTAAATTCAATCATACTGATTGATATACAGTTATTTACATTTCTTGTTTTCTTGTATATAAGTAGAATTTTGTTCTAATTTTGCTTTTCCCATGAAAATTTTTTTTATCTACATTTTCAAATTCATTTGTATAACGTTGTTTGTAATAGTTCCTTATTATTCTATCACTTATTGTGATATCTATTTCAGTATCCATTCTTTCATTGCTAATATTGCCAATTTGTTTTCTCTCCCCTTGATTAGTCTTATAAAGATTTTTATTAGTTAGAATAGTCTTGAAAAAAAAAAAAAACTCCACATGCTATCCATCACTAAAGAATGTATAAATATGTTGCAATGGATGGTTCCTAAAAGTATAGAGATCTATAAGAAATGAGGTTGATGTGCTTGCTGTAGTCGAATGTCCTGTCTACTCTACAATATCCATCATATGCTCATGTACCAGGCAAGGGCTTGGAGGTTACTTCCTTTCCACTGTGATAAGGGACGTACTGGGTGACTGGGGCATGAGAATCTTGACTGTTCACTGCTGTCTTTCCTCTTGAAATATATACTACAATTAACATAAAATTCTGTTAATCAGGATCACTGATAATAATACTATTAGGACCACAAAAGTATACAAACCTCAGTGTTCAACCATCACAAGCTAGGTATGTTTAATTATCTTAATTCAATGTTTGAATGCTAGCCAGGACCCAAAAGTTTTACCGAATATTTATTAGAACACAGTATCACAAGGGTAAAGATATTTCAGCAGTTGATTTTAATTTTGCATCATCAAAAGTAATAAAAGATGAATGATATGAGTGGGAGGGCAGTTTCCCAACAAAATATCATGGTGTTTTGCTCAATTTCTAGACCTAGGTTAATTATTGAGCTCAGACCAAAGGTCTGAATTAGATGTCCAGTGCCCATGAGGAAAGATTTCATATTGAAATTATATATAGTAATGATGACCTCATTCACTAAAAAAGCATAAAAACAAAACAAAACAAAACAAAACAAAACAAAAAAAAAAACAAAGAACTCCAGTAACTACACTCACAGGAAGGGAAATTGGGGAAATATCTAAATATTTTGAGAACTGCTGTTACCAGATCCTATTTTCCATGTTTATCTGCCATGACAATTAGTGCACAATTCTCCATGGTTCTCTCAATTTCTTCTACATATATTGAACTGTCTTTTATTCTTGAATATGTTTTTGAATAGGAAAAAAAAAAAAAACCTTAGCTGATAACCTCTTATAGGACAGAGGTCAGATTTGTTTGCTGACCATGAAAATGATGATACATGAACTATCTCCCTTTGGGGAGATATGTGAGCAAGTTTTCTGATAGACCATTTATCACACATCATAGTTTTCTGAGCTTGGGGTCCCTCAGCTGTAATGCAGAGTCACTCTGTGCAATATCCACCTGAATTGGTCCGTATTGGTTACCATGGAACTTGGAGAGCAAAGGGAACTAAGGTGATCACGAAACTCAAGTTTTCTCCTGTGTCATAAGTAATAAAATATTTTGTCTTTGGCTGAGGAGTATCCTGCCTTCTGTTGGTATCTAGGAACTTGTGGCAGGAAAATTAACTTGTAAGCAGAGAAAATTTCTTAGTTTTTGACAACCTATACTCTCCATGCCTACCTTATAAATTTGGGAAATAAAAAAGGTTGGTATTAAATTGAGTTCAGAGGTAGTAGACCTTGGTTTGTGTGAGAGGAACTATTATAGTCTGAAAGTCTATGAGAAACAGCCTCTGAAACTGCTTCTTGCCATAGCTATTTTAATCAAAAACTAATCACATGGTTAATGGAATGCTAGCAATTAATAGATTCTTAAAGGACTAAAGGATGAAAGGGCAGCACCTGTGGCTCAAGGAGCAGAGCCCCAGCCCCACATACCAGAGGTGGAGTATTCAAACCTGGCCCCAGCCAAAAACTGCAAAAAAGTCTACCATATCTCAATTTAGTTCAAGTCCAGATCCTTCAAAAACCAGGAAGAATCTGGAGCATAAGAGTTGAATATCATCATCTCAAGCAAGTGTTGACTTTAATTTTTAACACTACCAAATGTGGTATTGTGTGCTAGAGAAAATTAACATGGTCTCAGATATACAGTAAGTGGTTATAGATTTATCAAATTCATGTATTTACCTCTCTTTTGGGAAAGAGAATGAGAATAAGCTCAAATTCATTTGGAAGAAACTATTATGGATACTGTTATAGTTTTTCCAGAGATGTATACACTTCCTTCCCCCTTTTATAACAGAATCCAATTATATCTGTAGTATCTGAATATCCCATGTAATATCACTGGTACACTGAATAATGAAACCAAATAAACAGGATGGTTTGAGCAAGAGCCCTTTGTTAGACATGAACTTCAGAGGGTGGGAATAAACAAAGAACCAAACATCTGCTGCATTCGTAAAATGTTTATGGTAAAATGCTCAAAAGTCCCTTCCAAAGGAAAAGCAAAGTATTTTAGGTAACTTTCCCAATACAAAGACTTCTTAGATTTAATACTCTATCTTACTTTTTAGTGGTCACTATAAAAGTAACAATGTCTCTCTTGACTTATTTTTATGTTCATTAATATTACAGATGCTCCTTGATTTATAATGGGGTAATGTGCTGAAAAATCTGTTGCAAATTTAAAAATTCGTACATCAGAAAATATATTTAATACACTGAAACTACCAAACATCATAGCTTAGCCTACTTTAAGTTAAACATGCCCAGAAGGTATATCTGAGTGGTAAAATCCTTGTACACTACAGTAAGAAAAAAGGCAAATAAAAATAACATGAGTTACAAGGAAAATATTTTATCATTGATGAGGATGACTACAGTTTGAGAATGTTAATACAAATAATGAATGCAATCGAGATTTCAAACATGTGATTTGTTAAAAAGTCAAACTTGATTAGATACTGGAGTATAAAAAAAGAGAAAGAATAAATGAAATTGAAGTTGAGGGAGCTGGGAAATGGTAGACTCAAATAATTAAAGTTATATAAGAATAGTTTTATGGAAAGATATAGTGAGTTAACTTTGATATTTATAAGCTAAAGTAGGCATTTATAAGTTAAAATTTCAAGCAGAATTTTAAAAAAGTAAGTCTGGGTTTTAGTAAAGAGATTGGATAAGGTTTTTTTTAAAAAAATAAAGAGATAAGAAAAATCAGGTACTCATGTACTTCCAGACTGTAGTGGAAACTATGAGAAGTTAAATCATTAAGATAGCTAGTATAGAATGAATAAAATAATAAAAAAGTTGGGAAGAATATGTAGAAACAACAAAATGAAAATGAAAAAACAGAGGTATATTAAAGGAAATCAAGAAAGAGTCTTAAAATATTTGGAAAATGAGGACTGATGCCGTATCATACAATCAAATAGCGAATCTAAAAAATTAAGAAAATTTAGTGTCAAATTTTTCAGGAAAATCAAGAACAAGATGAGTAATTCACAAGATGGTCTTCTCACAAGATCATTGGTGTACATTGAGCAGTGTTAGCATAGAGATTGAAACATAGGGATGAAAAATGTTTTCCAAAGTTCAGTCAAAGGCCCTCTTAAATCTGAAATAGAGATGCTTGGATTCTCTTCAGAATAATGTACCAGAATACCTCAGAATAATTTGAGTGGTCCAGAAAGTGAGTCATGTAACTCAAAGTTTAGAATCACTTGGAATATGTACTTTCTGAAGACGTTTAATAATAAATGACAAAACAGAGGACAGGAAAATACACAATCACATGGGTAATAAGACTAATATGACATTAGAAAAAAAGAATTGTGAATAGACTCTAAGTGTAAGAGTCTACCTGGTAAAAATTTAGCCAATCAAGAAGGTAAGATGGCAGGAAATCCAGGAATGAAAATAACCCATTAATAGTTATTCTTATAATAGAGAAAAGACAACTCTTCATTAGAAGGGAAACATAGATGGGGGGAGGGAAGCCTAGTGAAAATAAGTTTAAAAGAGAATAGAGAATTGAGGGAACTCTCATTAAGAAGTTTGCAAAGCAGGCTGACTGGCAATCACTTCTGTAAAATGCTCTGGAAATCGTCTGTGTCTGAGGTCCTAAGGAGGTAATGCTGAGTCAGTGCTAAAGTGATGCTCATGCCACAGATTCTGCTATATTGCAGAGACCCAGACCTGATTATGGCAGAAAAGAGCTGGATTTTCCCCATAATGCAGCCTAAGGAGGATGGAGTGATATCCTCAAATGTGATGGTCATAGGGGATTAACATTCTTTTTTAAAAAATTTTATATTCATATGAGGGTAGTATGGCTTACATTATTTGCATTGTTAGGTAGGTGAAGTCAGAGTTGGGACTGTTTCCTTCACACAGGAAGTGTGCCTTAAGCCTTTGCATTGTTGCCTTTTGGGTGGGAACTTCCCAGACCTCTCTTTTTCTCCTTTAATCTACTTGTTAATTTTATAGGAGTACTACTGATATATTAGAATGTTACTTTTTTTGATTAATGCCCTTTATCTTATGTGTATGGACTCTATGGATGGATGCAGGCAGAAAGATAATAAGTACACACACACACACACACACACACGTATATATTACATTGTCAAGTTCTGGCAATTTAGCTGTATATTTACGTTGATATTTTGGAATATTGGAAATTCATTTTCTCATCATGAAGTACCTGTGACACAAAATTGAAACACATTTTTAAAACTCAAAAAAATATTTTCAATGGCCTTGATCTACAGAATCCGCATGATCTAGTAAAAAGTGATGGTTTGTTAGGTGAGAATCAAAACAGACCCACTTTAGAGATGGCATATGGGGATATGATAAAGACAGGAATCACAACCTGAATAGTACTCACTAGTAAAATTGTTTTCAAAAGCGTATACTTTGGGATTTCACAAATGCCAGGTATTAAAAAAAAATGAATAAGCAGGGCGGTGCCTGTGACTCAGCGTGTAGGACACTGGCCCCATATACCGAAGGTGGCAGGTTCAAACTGGCCTCGGCCAGGCTGCAAAAGACAAAAATCTAGCTGGCATTGTGGCCGGTGCCTATAGTCCCAGCTACTCGGGAGGCTGAGGCAAGAGAATTACCTAAGCCCAGGAGTTGGAGGTTGCTGTGAGCTGTGTGATGCCACGGCACTCTATGGAGGACGATAAAGTGAGACTCTGTCTCTACAAAAAAAAAAAAAAAAGAAAATAAAAAAAGAATAAGCATAAGTCTCTTTTAATTGATACTATTAAAATGTTGAGATCTTTGGATGGTTATTTTATTAGAAAAATAAATTTTATTTTTATTAAAAAACTATATTTTTCTCATAAAATGTTCTTTGCCTGTATTTGAAATATGTTTTAGACAATGTGGAATGGTATAAGTATAAATATATTTATATACATTTTATTCAACATTTTGAGTGAATGAAATGATCCAGGAAATAGTAAAAGCAGGATTTAGATATTATATAGACTCAAATCTTACTGTAGCTCTTCCTGGTCTATTGTAATAAAATTATTTAAAACACTTAGCACTGTCAGGAACATCAGTCTTCTTAGACTTCGATAATGTCACCTTTATTTTAAAACTTAAAAACAGAAATCAATGATATATTTGTGGGAAAAAAAATTATCCATCTATGAACCACTGAGCATTAATCAAAACTAATTTTAAATATAATGTTAATATTAAAGAACATAGTATCAATAATATAATACATTTCAAAAAGGAAAAAACTCACTTTCTAATTTCAAAACACAACAGTTAAAATAGCTAATGTTCAGAGTTTATAATTTATCTGTCATTGTAATATTTCTTAGATTTCTTTCTTCTATTCAGGGATTCAGGGTAAACTTAAATATTTCTTGCTTATTTATAATTTATATAGAGATGAAGTGTGAGTTAAAAATTGCACATCTCATGGGGCAGTGCCCATGGTGCAAAGGAGTAGGGTGCTGGTCCCATATGCCGGAGGCGGTGGATTCAAACCCAGTCCTGGCCAAAAACTGAAAAAAAAAAAAAAAACCCAAAAAAAATAAAAAAAAATTGCACATCTCTTTGTGTTAAAGTTATTTATCTACCAAAATAATTACCTTGATGGTATATTTTAATGAGTTTAATTTTAAAGATAATTTTCTTATGAATCTTATACTTGGTATAAGATAAAAATATTGAATTTCTATATAGAGACAGTCCTGAAAAATCTGGAATTACTTCGCTGTCCTCATTCTTCATTAGAAAAATTATGACTGTGGAATTACCATACATATTCCTTGTATGCCAGCATTTTTTATGTTCACAAAGGCAGAGACTATTCATTCTGAACTCATTGGTAAACCGCAACTTTGACGTTCTTGTCAGGATTATATTCATTGTGTACACATAAATGAGAAACACTCATATGGAAGAATTAGAAGCATATAAAATACTTACGATAGTGGCAATACGTAAAATGTGGGTATTAAACAAATGTTTATGACACACTCAGCTTTAAAGCAGGCTTCAAAATATACTAAAGCTTCACGTAGCACTATAGCTCCTTATCTACTGAAGATATTAAAATAAGCTTTGAATCCTTAATATTGTCTGGAAATACTTAATGTTTTATAATCCTTGGTTGTTGAAGTCATTCAGGTGGTGTTTTCTCCCTCATGGCTGTATATTTCTCCCTCTTCCTCTGTGTGATTCCTGAAAATGTTTCCTCTCCTGGTTTGAATACCTCCTCTCATTCTGCAGTTTGGCTGCATTTCTCAGGATGTCTGGTTGGACATTTCAGTTTTGAAGACTGTAAACTTTCTAGGATATAATTTTTTTTTCTTCTTAATTTCAAAAAATTGAACTGCTATCCTGTGAGCGAATCCTTCCAACGCAATCTGATTTTTAGCTAATTGTACAGCTCAGCAGAAATTGACAAAAAAGTAATTGATGCTTCATCAGTGACATAATAATGATAGTAATGACATAAAACTTGAAGGAAATGCAGAACATAGGAAATGGAGGAAATAATTATTTCATATGTTAAAATTTACAAATTTGCTCCAGTGCTAATGCTTTAAGCCTGAGACATTACAGAAGGTTTCTTAGTTAAATATTGAATCTGATCAACAACTTCTATTAAGTAATCAAATTTGCAATATTGCTCATGATTTGTGGTTTTCTGTGAAACACTGAGGGATGGGCTGACATCGAAATTTTTAAGCAAGCATCATGAGTTACGAGCTGTACCTCAATTCTATTATTTGTTGCTTGTTTTTGTTTTGCTATCTTGGCATCCCAAGATATTTGCCTTATCTGGGGTCTATGGATTTTTTATTCCATCTGATGAAACATGTTTCCCCTTTGGTTTTCCTTTTTTCCTATGTGTGTTCTCCATTTTAAAGGCCATCTTTTCAGAGTTCTTCCTTACCTGCTTTAGATTTCATTATCATCTTGCCATGATCATTCCCTGCCTCATAATAGTCTTTCCTGAATCCCCGCATTTATTTGCTTCATTTATTATCAAAATTAATAAAACTTCAAATTAGTTGCTTTCTTGTCTCCAACACGGTACTATAAGTACCATGAGGCAAGGAGCCATATCAATCTCACTGACTCTGAATAACCTTAGGTGTTCACAACTTTGTTCTCTCAACTGACTACCCAGTGAGCAAATGAGTATGGTTGAATGTTAGACCTAAACTAGCCTATAATTTTGGATTCTGGGAAGAATCATTGCAAGCTAATATGAGTGAAGAATTTTCTAAATTTCAGGATTGCTTTGAGAGAACTTCGAAGTTCCTGCTGTTAGGGGCGTTCAGTCACAGAGCATCAGTTTACTCCAGGGGCATTGTAAAGAAGAGGTCAGCCTGAGAGAGGTGAGTGATCCTCAGTACTGTAGCATTCATTTGGGGCTGTCACTTTTACAGTGGCCTGATGATGCTTGTTTTCTACCTTTAGGAGTAAATATTGCCAAGTCAAATACCCTTTTCTGCTCTCATTCAGATTTGTTGATAATATGACCCTGTTTAAAAGGTAAAATTTTTATTAAATAGTGTTTTTCTATTTGCTGGTGTGCGTAACAAAAATTTAATATAATTCAGAATCAGACAGTGCTTAATTTTTCAACCAGTGGATGTGTTTCCAACTCTTTGAGCTTTCTGAGTCTCAGTCTCTTCATGTGCAAAAATGAAAGCAAAAATATCCACCTCTCAAAGTTGGGATCATTATTAGGTAGAATGACATATATAAAAAGACCTAGCACAGTGCTGAGGACAAGAAACACTCAGTTATAACCTTTTCTTCTTGTTGTACTTTGTCAAACTGTATGTATTCCTATTATTAAAAATGTAAATCAAATTATATTTATATGTTGATTTGTGTAAAAATTCATTTTATAATAATATTCCTTTCACGAGGTGAATAATATACCTTCCAACAAAAATATTTACAAAACACAGGTAAACTATAAGTTTCTAGTTGAAAAATGATACAATGATACAGATAAACAAGGCAGAAACATAGGCATGATTGATAAAGAGAAATAATTCCACGATTTTTGTTAAAGTGAACACAAAGAACAGATAAACAAAATGTGGTTTGTATAATACTTGCAACGGAATGTTATCTAGCCTTACAAAGAAGGAAATTCTAAAACATGCTAAAATATTGGTAAATATTGAAGATATTATGCTAAGTGAATTAAGCCACATATGATTCCATGTATTCCATGTAATTCCACATATACTTATGTAGCTAGAGTAGTCAAATCTGTACAGATGGGAAAATAAAATGGCTGTGGCTGGCAGTTGCTATTTAATGGGTACAGAATTTCAGTTTTGAAAGCTGAAAAACATTCTGGAGATGGATGGTGGTGACGACTGTACAAAAGTGTAAGTGTACTTTTTTACTGCCACTTAATGATAAGTAAGTGTACAAGTAAAAATATGGTTAAAATTGTGAGTTTAGATTAGGTATATGTTAGCACAATGTAAAAGATGTTAAAGAACTAGATAGAGACATGTGTATTTTCTGTTTAGTAAACAAAATTATCAACAATTTGAAAAACAACAGCAAATTTATAAGCACATATTTTCATATCTCTTCATCCATGCTACACCATATGGTATATCATATGATATCATTTGATTCAGTAAGTAATGACAGGGTCCCCAAATCTGTTTCGTAAGTGTACTTTCCTGGTTATTTAGATGAACAGCCTAAATTAGGAACAAAGATAACAGTGGAACATGTCTTCAATACCATTTGTACAAAGATGTTGCATGAATAAATACAGTTAGTTATACTCTGTCAGTACAGACTTTTTAAAATTAATCTCAAAATGTTACCCACAGCATAGAAACACTTCTCTGTCTGCAACACTTATGCCAAAGAATGACGTTTTTATTTATCGACCATACCTCACACATTCACTTCAACTAAATCTGAGCAGCTCTAGGCTCTTTCTTGACTTGTTGATACCAGAATTATTTCTGAAGTGTTTGTCCCATTCATATGCATTTGGACCTGAAAAACAGGGCTCATCAAGAAAGTTGAAACTTATAGCCAAATTTCTATACTTATATTTGTATATCCATACAGCCATAAATACTTAGGTAGTATGAGGCATGTAACTAGAATAACCCAAACTGGGATGAAAGTCTTTTGTGAAAGACGAGAAATGAAATTTATAGACATTAGAAAATCACATCTTGATCCATCTTTCTAGAAAACTCCGCGCCATGAGAGCCAAGTGGAGGAAGAAGCGAATGCGCAGGCTGAAGCGCAAAAGGAGAAAGATGAGGCAGAGGTCCAAGTAAACTGGCTGGATGTGCACTCGTGAAGGCCACAAGAGAAGGAACATGGGATGCCAGAGGCTAAGGAGGCTAGTACAGGCTGCTGGACTGCATGCTACTGTCTGGAACTTGGCTCTCAGCGGATCTAAGACCTCATCGCCATCCCATCTCCAAGCCCACCCCTAAGAGACCCACCTTGCTAACACCAAAACAGTCCTATCGGTCCCTTGCCCTGGACCTGACATCCTGGACTCGTTCTGTTCTCGCTGGTGGCTAAGTGTAACCAGTATACAATAAATCATACCTTCTGCTGTTTCGGCTGATGAAGCAAAAAAAAAAAAAAAAGAAAAGAAAAGAAAATCACATCTTGAGTGGCGCCTATTGCTCAAAAGAGTAGGACACTGGCTCCATGTATCAGAGGTGGTGTGTTCAAAACCGGCCCTGGCCAAAAACTGCAAAAAAAGAAAGAAAATCACATCTTCATACTGGAATGAGCATAATGCTTATAGACCAATTCCTTGGAGCTTTTATACATTCCGATATCAAGCCTTTTAGGTTATATAAAATGATACCTAATCTCTGACATTTTTACTTCTCCAGAATTTTTAATCTATTTTTTGTAAAATTAATCACTCCTCTATATTTTTTTCTCATTCTCCTCAAATCGATATATAATTACTACTTGTAAAAGGATTTGAGAAACTCTTATTCAGAAAATTTATTCCAGGGAGGTTACTGCTTTTGTTTGGAAAGTGTAGGAAGGAATAAGAGAATAAGAGAGGAAAAAAGAAAAAAGCTGGCAAGATGGTAAGTGATTATCTTCTTATATAAAAAGCTCTATTCCTGTATCCTAGCTGTCACATGATTGCCATAAATTAACATCCCGATTAATTAGTATAAATAGGAGCTTAATTTTATTCAGGATATAATCATAATATTTCGCACATGAATCCTTGGTGTATAGCTAAGAACCACAGAGCAAGGGATTTAAACACTTCACGTCCTTTTGTAATGAAAGGAAATCGGAGATAGGGTTTGGGAGCTTGGGATTGCACAGACCATGACATCAGAAAAACATACATTGGGGCTCCGAGATACACCAAGTATGCAATTTGGGTCTCAACTAACATACTATTAAAATATATGTAACTTTGCAATACCTGACTGCATCATTCTTTAATTCGGGCTTTAGAACTTATCATTTAGGATAGCTCCAAACTGCTAACTATGCCTAACTAACTGCCATACTCATATTATAAGAAAGGAGAAATTTACCTGACATGGCTATAATTTTAATTTGAGAGGAAGTTGTGAAAACTGCCTGAATTTAGTCATGCAACACTGGTACTCCACACCTTTCCAAACCTTTCTGAAGAACTTGCAGCATTGGTACATCAGAACCTTCAAAACTTGTTTCTAAAGAAAGCAAGTGCACTCAAGGCTACAACACTCCATTAATGGGATTATAACCAAGAATTTATCCAGAAAATTGGGAAGCGAGAAAAGAGAAGGAAGAGTGTGTACTCAAACTAATTTAAAGGAGAAATTGAATGTGTCTTTAAGAACAAGACAAAATTTCCTGGAAATTGTGCTTCTTTGGCTGGGGATCAAGAAAGCACTGGGACTCCTGAGAAGGGGCACCTGCTACCAGAAATTATAGATATGCAGTTCTAGTCTCTAAACAAATGAGGGTGATTAGAATATACAGTCAAGATTAGACAATTTTATAGCAGTGTTGCAAAAGGAGGCAAGGACTGAAGATGATTACAGCAAACATCTAGGGTAGGTAATCTGAGTCATGCAGTCTTCAAAACACCAGTTTCTCAGGGTTGGAAGGAGTAATGTCTGGTTAAACATTATTACATATTGCAATAGGACTATGGGAAGTAAATTGAAAAACTTCCAATACTCCCAGACCCTGTCTTAATCTCTAGCCATACACAGACACACACACACAGAGGCATCTCACACAAATGTACCTTAGGCTCTTAAATCAGGACTCGAATATTATACAATAGTCTAAATCTTGTTTTCCATCAACTCTTTCATTTTTCCTTTCCTGTCCAGATCTTGCCAGTCACAAAGGGTCCTATACTTTTCCATCTTTTCTCTGTTTCCTTTCACTCTTCACTCTGAAGCCCCTCAATATATAGCTTAACATTTTAACTCTTTACTCTCAACCTTGTGAACATTTACAGTCTCAGTGAGCACACATGTGACAATTGCACAAATGTACCTACACATGGAGTCCTGAATTGTCAAAATTCACACATAAAAAGAAGTTAAATAAGGAAAGCAGGTTTCTTCAAAAGTAACTGAAAACGTAACTAGAGAATCATGAAATTAAACTTCTGTCTCCAAATCTTTGTTTATATTTTACTATGTACACTTCTGAACTTATTCAAGCTACCGGGTTCTCTTTCCTCATGGGAATTATATGATGCCTATAATCACGCTGAGGTATTAAAAGACACAGATGAATGAATATAACTAAAAATTCTCTAAAAATGTGAAGACTCGTGTAAGTGATATCATGTCTATATATTAGCCATTTATTGTAAGTCCCTGTGCTTTTCATTTCATAACTCAACACTACTAAGTGATCAATGGTGTCAATTTTATTGGTTTTGCTACAGCCAAAAGAATTCTAAAGAAGAAATAAAGGATATAGCTATTTCTCACTGCATTTCTCTTCTAATATGCTTAATACAGTATCAAATATGCCACAAGTCTTGTATCCCTTTTCTATTTTCAAGTTCAATGCCTTTGCTGGAGAAAATGCTTTCTCCCAGACTCTCAACTACCCCCATTCTCCCACAATAGTAACGATCTCTGTTTCATTGGCAGCATGATCTGTTGTTTACAAGCCAGAATTTCTAGCCACTGATTGATAGCTGAGTGCTGCAGAAAATTCTTGCTTATGACATCTTGATCAGTAAAGCAGGTATCAGGCTTCACTTGAGCTTTGTTCCCTCACTTAGTCACAGGGCAGATTGAAAAGCAAAATGGACTGGGAAAATATAAATGATTGCCTAAGATAAGTTACATAGCACTTCAGGATGCAGAGACTCCAGCAGAGTGCAACTTGAAATTCAGTAATGGACATCTCACTTTGTGAGACTTTGCCATTGTGGGTAAGAATATGCTGTAACAGAGAATAAAGAAGGAAAGCTAAATATAATCCAGTGCATTGTTCTGGTATCTATGTGGCAGTTGTACTGCTTAAAACTTCTGCCACTTTGTATGTGGAAACCAATTAAATAAAGGAGGCTTTTTGGATACTAGGCATAAGCTAGCTAGCCCCATTTCTTTTTAAAAGACATAAGGAAGACATGAGGGAAGAGACATCTGGAATTTTTGTGTGTGGGTGACAGGTAACCAAGAGTCTAAGAAAAAATGATCCAATTTTCATAATTATCCCTGTGGAAATGTAAGTATGCTGTCAATACATTTATTTTACTATTTTAAACTTATTTTCCTGTTTCTTTATCTAAGAAAATGTTTTAAGGAAAATGAACCAAATCTTATGTATCACATAAAAACAATCATTAAAATTCCCAACTCTCACCAACAAAAAAAGGGGATCATTTATAGAGATTTATATTTTCTTTTTATTTAGGGACCTGATAGCTTTTTTATCTTTTCATTTATTTTATTTTATTTTATTATTTATTTATTTATTTGAGACAGAATTTCACTATGTCGCCTCCTTCGGTAGAGTGCTGCGCTGTCACAACTCACAGCAACCTCCAACTCTTGGGCTTAAGCAATTCTCTTGCCTCAGCTTCCCAAGTAGCTGGGACTACAGGTGCCCGCCATAAAGCCCAGCTACTAACAGCTTTTTTAAACAATTATCTATTTTTAAGCATTTTAAATGAAAACTATCATTTCAAAACGTTTGCAATGTGGTTGTGAAAATCAGCATCGAACTAGAGTTTGGCGTAGCGAGTCCTTGGTGGAGAGAAGAGACATTTAAAATGTATTTGTATTTATTATGTCACAGGCCCCATCTCAAAGAAAGTAGCCAATTTAACACCCAAAAAATTTGTTCTCCCCCTTCCCAGGACAGCCATCTCAGCTGCCATAGAAGACAATGCAGTATGTGTAGACTCTGTCAATACTCAGATTTGAGAAACTCCTCGAATTCGCAGTAGAGCACGGAGAACAGATGAGTAACTTATTCGGAAAAGTTGTTGGTTTAGTCAGCTACATCATGACCTTGAATTGGGATGTACAGGGTTTTGGGAAAAGACTTTGGAAAGCTTTAGCAAATTGTATTTGACAATGTGGACAAAGTACTACAGTTCATAATTTTCAAGTGAACTGATCTCAGATACAGCAGTGCAAAATAACATGGACAAATAATGATCGCTGCACCATCATGTTCGACATGCTTTGCTCCAGCTGAAGGTCAGATCATTAAAGGCATAAAGGAAAGTCAGATGGCTGAAGAGGATGAAAAAGCACCATAGTATGATAACGACAGGAACAGTGTATTAAGAATCAACAGATGGGTATTTGACTTATTAAACCATAACTTCTTGACTGTGACAACAAAGCAAATTAGATCTTGGTGTCTTCTACTGTGTTCTAAGAAACTTGGAACATGAACCCACCCAGAAGTTTAATTATTTAATTCTAAGGAATAGCTCCTTTTTTTTTTTCTTTTTTCCTTTATAAATGCTAAATTAAAATTCTTTAGCCTGCTAAGCAATTGAGAATTTTTACTTATGGAATAAACTATTAGAAACTAAATAAAATGCCTGTTTTTACCTTATCCTTCAATTTCTTATTCTGTGGTCATTTGGATTTTTTATTGTTTCCGTGTTATTGATATATGATAGTTGTACATATTTTGGGGGTACAAGTGCTGAGCAGGCCTCTGATGTTGTTTTATAAGCACAGATAAATGGCAAGAATTTCATAATATTGATGTGAAGGGTAATAGGAACATAAAGGTAATCACATACTATTTTAAAAGATGAAATCAAGAGCTGGGTGCTCTGGCTCACTCCTATATAATCTTAGCGCTCTGAGAGGCCCAAGTGGGTGGCTCCCTTGAGCTCCAGAGTTTGAGACCAGCCTGAGCAAGAGTGAGACTCTGTCACTATTTAAAAATAGAAAAACTACCTGGGTGTCATGGCGTGCACCTATAGTCCCAGCTTGTTGGCATGCTAAGACAAGAGGGTCACTTCAGCCCAAGAGTCTGAGGTTGCTCTGAGCTCTGACACCATGGCAACACAACCCCAGACCAGCTGAGTGAGATCGTTTCAAAAATAAAATAAAATAAAAAATAATAAAATAAAATAAAGATTGTAAAATTAAAACAATGGTTTTTCTCTTCTTTTATGAAAGATGTAAAATGTTCATGCTGCAGTCATGGGGCACTTAGACTTTTAAATCCATGCAGCTGATCCCTTCAAACCTATTGTTATTTTTAGCTGTATTTTTTTGGGGGGGGATTCATCCATTTTTTTTCTTTAATATTATGAGAAGCTCCATCGGAACAATTAAAAACAAAATGAGAGAGAGAGAGTGTGTGAGAGATTAGATTATCTTAATTTCTTCTTTATTAAGGGCACTATTGTTTTATAATAAGAACTGAATAGTTTTTCCTGCCCATATACGGCATTAAGTCCATTTGTAGGGAAGCCCTAGGTTCATAAATCTCTTTTCTCACCATTGCCTCAAAATTCCCAAATGTCTGTCTCTTGCAGATGGAATCGCTAGAGCAAACGAAAAGGTAGAGTTTCACATTTAGCTGGGTTTTATGTGGTTCCTTCTTTTAGGGCAAGCCATTTCCTATAAGATTATTTTTTATTGCTTTGCCAGCGTTTATTGTATGAGTTTGTACCTCTCTTCCTCACTCTTTTTCTGTCATTGTATATGTGTGTGCATAAATAAAACTGCACATTTCTATATTATGTACTATATTTGAAGAGTATATATGTTTAAATAAAGCAGTATGGAAAACAACCCTTCTAAAAGTCAAAAAGTGATCTACAAACATACTTTCTCGGGCATATTTTTATCTTCCCTGTACCCTGACTGGTTACTTAGTAGCAAGTCTGTCAATCTGCTGTTCCAAATGGTTTCTGCCTTTGCCAAAGTGGATTAAAGTACCAGACCAAGGACTGTGTTCTCTTCTTGCTGTGCTGGAAGTGGGCCCATGAGTCTAAATGTAATAAAATGAGAATATACACCTCATCATCCAAAACCAGAGAGAATGTTACATTGCAGATGGCAGAGGTTTAAGGACTTATTAAGTTGATGCACAAATTAATTTAAAAAGAAGTAGATGAATAGCTCTGGTGGACACCCTCCTGCCAATTTGGCACTCTCTAGTGGGAGTTAGATTAATTTTGTGGCAAGTGGTGAACATGACAATGAAAGGACGTCATAGGCAAGGGAATAGTGCATAATTACGGACGGGAAGAGAAATGTGTCGAATATGAACTTGTTGCTGAATCTAAAAGCACAGACATTTTAATCACTATACCATCTAATAAAAAATAACAACATAAGCCAATATTCATGAAATATATTTATAAAAAGTGATATTGATGATGGTATTCTTATGTTCTCATATCAAAAACGTAAAATGTAGAGTTAAGCCAGGCAATAATTCTATCATATCTTTTTTGCATTTTGTCTATTTAATCAATTAAAAATTGAAAAGTCAGTTTCATGTCCATCAAGTAAAGAGCTTGGAAGTTTTCATGTCTGTTTTTACAAAAAGAAAAATCTCAACAAACCATAACTCACTGACTTTTCTTCAATCCATAAAAGAGATTTCAGAGCAAACCACCAGTCCCCATGCTGAGCAACAGGTCATCCAGAGAGTTTTATCCACAATCTGGAATAATGTATACTGGGATCATAAACTAGTAGGGAGACTTAAATGGTGGTTTTGATGAACTTCTTGAGACTGGGTGCAAACTAGAATAAGATTAAGAAATGCCTCGATTGGACATAGGTTAGGGGAACTCGTATACTTTTCCAGGCCTGTCCCCAGAAATTCTACTAGGTTCTCCTGATGAAGGATTGAGGGAAATGTCCCCATAATTCCAACAGAAGGAGGAGAAAATTTATTCTTATAATGTAAGTCTAGAACTCTTTTTCAATAAAGATCCAATTTTTGAGAGATAGGCTCTGCTAAAATCTTAGCTAGGGAACAGGCATTTTTTCCAAGCCAATCTCTTTTACTTCCTGTTGCACTCAAAATTTGAGGAAAAAAATAAAGTCAACAGGAGTTACAGTTTCAATAACAAAGAGATGTGGGGTGGGGAGAAAGAAAAAAAAGACAGAGAGATTCAAGAATAGTCAGAGAAGAGAGTAGAGAGGGAAGAGGGACTGGGAAAAAACAAAACAAACCCCCACACAACTAGAGAAACATTTGTGAGGGTCACAGCCCAGGGACAAACAAGGTCATTAAAAGACTGAGAATTAGTTGTAAGATTATCAAACACTCACTCCTTCCTCTACTCCTTACCACCATACTGTCTTGGAAGAATAATGGATTACAGCTAAAAAAACTGTAAGATGCAGGCACTCTCTCATTAAAAACAAAATTAGAGAAGCCAAATTCAAGAATGGTGACAAAAACAATGACACTAGAGGACAATGATGTGTCTGAATATCTACCTACAGCAGACATCTCACAAACCCAAATTCTACTCAAATTTGCACAAGTATTAACATTAAAAACTTATTTACCTCATTCTCTATTACTCAACACTATATGACTAGTTTTCCGCAAAAAAATTAGAATACATGAAGAAATATAGACCAAAAAGACAAACTAAATATTGCCCAAGACTCCAAAATGAGAGAAGTTGGAATTAAAACAGGAAATTTAAAATCACTGTATTAATATATTAAAGGTTCTAATGGATGAAGCATACAAACAGGCAAGGATGAATGGATAATGTAAGCAACACTGTTAGAGAACGGAGGATTGTCTTTGATGGGCTCACAAGTAGACTCAATATGGCTGAAAAGAGAAAAGAAATCAGTGAACTTAAAGGTAGGTTAATAAAGACTTGCAAGAATGAGGCTTGATGCCCGTAGCTAAGTGGTTAGGGTGTCAGCCACCTATACCAGAGCTAGTGGTCCAAACCTGGGCTGGGACTATTAAACAACAATGGCAACCACAACAACAACAAAAATAGCTAGGCATTGTGGTGGGCACCTGTAGTCCCCACTATTTGGGAAGCTAACATAAGAAAATCACTTAAGGCTAAGAGTTTGAGGTTGCTGTGAGCTGTGACACCACAGCCCTCTACCAATGGTGTCATAGTAAAACTCTGTCTCAAAAGAAAGAAAAAAAAAAAACTTCCAAGAATGAAAAAGAGAGTGGGAGAAAAGAATGTCTAAGAAATGTGGTGCTATTTTAAAGGTCCAACATGCATGAAATTGGAATATTAGAAGAGAGCACTTAGCTAAAGAAATATTTTCAGTTAATAATGCATAAAAATTTAAAAATTAGAGACAGATACTAAAGCATAAATCTGGGAAGACCAGAGAAATTCTCTCTCACACATGCATACATGTTTATTATATTCGGACTACATAATATAATAATAAACAGAAAAAATTGAAAAGAAACCATAATTGGAGACACCATATGTATAGAGAAACAATAACACTTATAGTAGAATCTCATTAGAAACTACTGACACAAGAAAAAAGTTGAGAGAAATATTCAGACTACTGAAAAGCAATCATCATAGAATTCTATATCCAATAAAATAACCTGTCAAAAGTGAAGGAAGAATAAAGACTTTCTCAGAATAAAGACTTTCTCAGACCAACAGAAACCAGAAGAAATTTACTGATACAAAATATAAAATAGTATGAGAAGATTGTTATGGGTTAGACAGGGAAAAAAATGTTATAGGTTAGATAGTTAGATATCTGTACTAAAAGAAAACAGAGATAGAACAAATCAAGATTTTTTAAAAATCCTTTTTTTCCTTATTCTTAATTTATTTAAAATATAATTATTTATTTAAGTCATAATTGTAAAAATCTATTGGATGGCTACAGTGGTATATTGAAGAGAAATGTTTGACAGCAGTGTTGTAATACATGGGCAGAGAGTTCGAGGATATTCTATTTTTAGGTACCTGCACTCCATATAAAGAAGAATAGTATTATTTTAAGGTGGACTTTGAATAAATAAAGATGCATATTGTGACTTCTGCCATGTCCAGTACAAATATTTTAGCAGTATACTTTATGTACTAGAAAAGGATATAATATGAAATTTATTTAAAATGTTCAATATGTGTTAAAAAGGCAGAAAAAGTTAAAGTTGTCATGGATATTAATTACTATATTATGAATCACTATCTATGAATGTCATAAGTATACTCAATAAAATATAAAAGTTTTCAGATTGGATTAAAAATACCATATACAGAGAAATCCAACCCTAAAGGAAGTAAAAAGAAATAATAAATAAACAAAATAGAGTGAAATTCACTGAAATTGAAAAGAGAGAAAAACAATAAAGAGCATCAGTGGAACTAAACAGTGATTTTTGAAAATATCAATGAAATTAATACTTGATATCTGAAGTGCAAATATCAGAAATGAAGTAGGAGTCATTACCACCCACCTGATTTATACTAAAAGGATAGGATAGAAATATTACAAAAAAAAATCTATGCTTACTAATTTGATAAATTAGATGATATGGAAATAATCCCCATAAGATACAAATTGTTAAAGCTTACCGAAGCGTGAATACATAGCCATAATACAATATTAAAGAACAATATATAATAACACAATAAACAAGTGACATGAGGAGAAATAACTTGTGAAAGAAATTGACTCACAGTTTCATGTTTCTATTTCTGCTTTAACAAATTACTTTAGACTTAGTGTGTTAAAACTACAAAAAATGATCCTGTGATTCTATAAGATAGAAGTTCTAATGTGTTCCATTTGACTACAATCATAGTGTCAGTAGAGCGAATTACCTTCTGGATGGTAGGTGGGAAAATTTGGTTTAGTCTTTTTCAGTGTTTAGGCCACTCGTATACCTTGGCTTATATCCCCTTTACTTATTATTTAAATCCAAAGCAGAGAGTTCAATCCTGCTCACATCATATCTTGCTGATCTCTAATTCTGCCTCTTTCTTCCATTTTTAAGGATCTTTGTGATTATACTAGGCCTATCCTTATTATCCAGAATAGTCTCCCTATTTTAAATCTACTAATTAGCAATCTTAATTCCATCTGAAACTTAATTACCTTTTGCCATATAATATTGACATCTTCACAGGTACTCATGATTAAACCATGAATACCTTTGAGAAATCAATATTCTGCATAATTTGATAATAACATTTAGAATAATAAAATACCAGGTCATGTTTTTCTGGTGAATTCCATTGAAAATTAAGGAGACAATAACACCAACTCTCCACAAACTCCTCCAGAAAATAGAAGCAGTGACAATACTTCTTAATATATTCTATGAGGTCAGTATGACTCTAAAACCTGACCTAAATAAGGTAATTACAAGGGAATTAATAGAGCTCAAAGTCAATCATACACACACACATATGTGATCCTTAATAAAATATTAACAAATTGAGTCCAACAATGTATAAATAATATACATATGGCCAAGAATTCTTACCCCATTCGGGTAAGCATGGCTGACTCAATATTCAGAATCAATCAGTATCCAAAACAACATGGCGTTAGCATAATAATAGACACATAGACCAATGGAATAGCATATGGAACACAGAAATCAAGCCACATTACCCATAGCCAAGTGATCTTTGACAATGTGGACAAAAACTTACACTTGGGAAGGAATACTCTTTTTAGCAAATAATGCTAGTAAAACTGGATAACCGTATGCAGAAGAATGAATTGGACTTTTAACTCTCACCATATATGAAAATAAAAGTGGTTCAAGGACATAAACATAACACTTGTCTGGATATTGGCCCAAGCAAAAAATTCATGACTCAGACTTCAAAAGCACAGGCCAAAAAATTAAAATTAAAATTAAAATTAAAAATTAAATAAAGTTAGATAAATGAGTCTTATGTAAACAAAAATGTTTCTTCACAGCAAAAGAAATAATTAACACACCCAACAGAGAACTTTCAGAATGGGAGAAAATATTTTCAAGGTTTCCATCTAACAGGGGATTGATATATAGAATTTACCAGGAGCTCAAACAATTCAGCAACAACAACAAAAATTACCCCATTAAAAAGTGGGTAAGTAATATGAATAAACATTTTTTCAAAGAAAATACACAAATGACCAGTAAATATAATAAGAATGCTCAGAATCACTAATCATCAGGGAAATTAAAATTTAAGCCACAATAAGGCATCACCTTTTACCAGATGACTATTTTAAATAGAAAGAAAATGTTGCTGAAGATGAAGATAGGGAACATTTATACACTGGTTTGGTGGATGTAAATTAGTATAAACTCTTTGGAAAACATTACGCATATTTCTCAAAGAACTAAAAATAGAACTGCCATTCAATCCAGCAATCCCATGACTTGGTATACATGTATACACAAAGCAAATGAAATCATTATATCAAAAAATACACCTGCACTTGTATGTTTGCAGGAGCACTATTAGTTATAGATAAGATAGGGAATCAACAAATTAGCCTAGATTAACCTTGTGGGTCCTGTATGTAATCACAAGTATCTTTGTAATGGGAAATGCTTCTATCGAAGAGGAGATGAGATAACAATGGCATAAGTTTGGTGTGCAGCAAGAGGTTGGAGCACTTTTTGGAAGACATAAGCCAAATAATTCAAGCAATTTCTACATTCAGAAAAAGGAAAGAGAGGGAGAAGGAAAAATAAGATATCACCCAATTGTAAGAATATGATCAGAATTTTTTGAGCATACACATATAACTGGGTTGAATTAATTAAAGTTAACTTTACAAGGCAAAAGTTATACACTTGTCCCTTGGTAGCCATGAAGGATCAGTTCCAGAACACCTGCAGACACCAAAATCCATGGACACTCAAGCCACTAATTTAAAAAGGTATATTATTAATATATACCCTGTGTATATTCTCTCATACACTTTAAGTTATCTCTAGATTACCTATAATAACTAATACAATAACATTGTATTAGTACTATATTGGTTAGAGAATACTGATAAGAAAAACAGTCTGTCCTTTTGTTCCCCCAACATTTCATTAAGTTAAGAGGCTAGCTCATTCAAAAAAAGTCATTCTCAGTTGCTAAAGCAATCATGATGCTGGACTATTTACTCTAAATCAAAAGAATAAAAATAAGTTAATATTTAAAAAAAAAGAAAGAGAAACAGTCTGTGTTTAGTGTAGATGCAACTAGCCCATTTTCCCCTAATATTTTCGATTAGTTGTTGGTTAGATTCATGGATGTGGGACCCTCAGATTCAGAGGACCAACTGTAAAAGCTCAGTATATTTGGGATCCTATTGACGGTGTACCATTTCAGTAAAAAGTGGGATCAGTTGAATAATTTGGAATAATGTTGCATGACAATCCTTAAAAATATAATCATTACTCATTTACAGGGTCATTTATCCTATTTATTGGAATATTAAGTTCCCTACCTTAATATTTTCAGTTTTTTCTTTTGGCCTCCACCTGAGATAGAAGAAGAATGGCTGATACTCTTAGTTATAGACATCTGTAGTAAGAGGCACCTGTATTGTGTTAACAATCACAGCAAAGGATAATATTATATTTATCATTCTATTTTGATAATTTAAAGTATAAGTTTTGAAAGGTTTCGGTTTTTGTCTCTCAATGGTTTGATGAAGAAACTAACATCTGCTGTGGTTAACTTCAAAAAAAAGATATAGTACAGTATTTAGTGCTTTAGAACATTTCTTCCCTTGGAAACATCAGAAAGAAATATGAAGACATATGAATATTGAGCCTGCACATGTTCCCAGTAATCCGTTTAAATTTTGTGGGGCTAGTCAAACTCATTGCAATAGAAGCATCCGATAAAAAAAAAACAAAAAAAAAAAACCCTGATAACTTAAGATTTTAAAATTCATACCAATGAGATTAGGGTACTGTAGTTAATTGAATTGCAGTTAATGAATTTCATAGGAACTTTAAGAGTTTGGTAGGACAATATGTGTTAAAAGATTGAGAATGATAAAACTTCCTCTTTTAAAGTGAAATTTTGGGCTTTTAGCTTTATTTTGGCCAACCCAAGATGAGTGCTGGCAACTCTTAAAATTGTATTTAGGAGTTCATTTGTCTCAATTAAACTGTCTCGAATTCTCATTTTCTTTCGTCTTATTGTTGTTTTGAAGTCTTTCTACATCAAAGTACTCAGAAAGGGTACATTTGTCTCAGCCCCTGTATTTGTCTCATTAGATTAACCAGGCAGCAACTAGTCATAGTTCTGCACATAGCACATACTGTTCCAAATGTCTACAGTCATCAATTTACTACAAAAGGGAAAATATGTATTTTTAAAACAGAATAATTTGAATTCAGTTTGCAGAGTCATTCGAAATGTCACCAGGAAACAAGAATGTATTTCTCTTTATTAGGGGACCATTAGGAGCAGGCAGACAGTTAATAACAGAGCAGCTATAACAGTAAGTAGGAATGAAGAGTGACTCTTGTTCCTGCATAAACTTAATGGCAGTCTGACTTTTGGAGTCACCCATTTCAATGAATAAAAATACACATGATAGCTACCCTTGGTTAGCACCCTTAAAATAGCAGCTTGAATTTTGTCTGGCAAGGTTTAATTTTTACTGGGTATCCCTATTAGCCTAGGAAAGTCCATACATGAGGCAGCTGTTTGGAAATGGATTTCCATCACTTCCATCTTCATAGTGTTCACACTGCTTTTTAAAGCGATTTTTCCTATGTTCCACATACCCCTGCTATATCGGTACCTAATCTACTCTGGTTTCATGGTACAGCAACATTTCCGTTTCATTTCTTCTCTTCCAGCACTCCTCCCCCTTTGGAAGTTATGTTAAGCCAAGCAGTAAAATTAGTCTACCATAAGGGGCTTTTTATTAATTGTTTACCTATAATAAACATCATTTGTCTGCTAATTAAATGTATTCAAGCATAGATTTAGACATAATAAATGCTAAAATTTTACAGATATTTTCAGCTACAACATAAGTCATCTAGGAGATTTTACTTTAATGCAAACTCCTTTGTGCAAAGATATTGGATTTCCTGAATGAGTACTTGCTTTTCGTTAGGAGTTTCTTTCTTGAGACCTTGTGCACTGTGTCCAAGTGCGACCTTACTATGGAGGCTTGTAAACTACTCACACATTTTAAACTTAACTGTTTTGAGGAAAAGACAATGCGATGTGTCACATCACATTTTTTTTTCTTTCTGGGTAGAGATGCACATTGTACTTTCTAGTCTTTCACGTGGTTAGGTTTGGCGCTTTGGAACTAAATTACGGCCAAAGGAACATAAATGAAAGCAAGTGTTTTCAAGGTCAGGTTCTTGAAGCATCCCTTCAGAACCCCTGGCCTTTGAAAAGAAATTTTGAAGTGCTGTGTATCTAGTAGTGCCTGTGGCTCAGTGAGTAGGGTGCTGGCCCCATATACCCAGGGTGGCAGGTTCAAACCCAGCCCTGGCCCAACTGCAGCAACAAAATAAAAAAAAAAAATTAATTAAAAACAAAAAAAAAAGGTCGATGAACCAATGTTAAGAAAGCCACCAATCAGCATTAGTCTGAAAAATGACTAAGAAAGTTTAACCAATGAGAGTAAAGTGTAATTTACTTCATTATCAGAGCCTTCTTTCAACTCAGAAAACAATTCCACCTCCCACCCAACAAGCTGCCTCCCACCTTTTAAAATTCCTTAACCTTCCAATTACTCTCCCTCCGCCCACCCTCTTCCCCTTGCCCTTTTCCCCATATAAGGGTACAGGTGAAACTTACTAAATGTAGAGTATAAATGTCTGAACACAATAACTAAGAAAAGCCCATGAAAGGTATGTTAACCAGTTCGATGAAAATATTTCAAATTGTGTATAAAACCAACACATTGTAACCCATGGTTGCATTAATGTACACAGCTATGATTAAATAATAATAAAAAAAAAATTCGTAACCTTGCCAAACTCTTCCATGCATCAAGGGATTTTAATGTACAATTTTTTTTTTCTCTTATAACTCTATTCCTATGCTTCTCTCCTTGGGAAAAGTCCCAGTTTGTGTTTTTTTTATACACTATTTTGTACAAAATTGTATTTGCTGATTTAATCCATTGGTCCTAGCTCTTTCATTAGACATAAAACCCATGAGAGAAAGGACCAAGTTTGTCTTGTTCACCAAAAAAACTCAAGACATTAGCTTAAGTGCCTACCATTATAAATCCAATATAGATAAGAATTTAACGATGGGCTAATAAATGAACTTAAGAAAACTTTATATACCATTCCATGATTAATATATTAACACTTTCATTTCTCCAGAAGGAAAAAAAAGGGTCCTGAAAAGGCATCATGAAGAGTGAGTATAAGGAATCTTACCTGTGTGCAGCTGAGAGAAGGCAGTTCCTTCAATCACAAAATGAAAGATTTACTTCACTTCTTCACAATAAGAATCTCAAAGCCCAGGCATAATGCAGGTAATGGATTACACCTAAATCATATTGAGACAGAAGAAAGACTCTTTGGTCCTTTGTTCTCAACAGAGCCTTATGAAGCACATACAGTTGCCCAGACTCACTGAATGTGACTGCCATTAACCCTAAAGGTCCTGACTCAAAACAATTTATCTCATGAACAAAAGTGGCCTGAAGTTCAGATTTCCAACACTGTAGGGCATAAGTGAATGGGTAAAAAATATTCCACTTCCAATTCCCTTTGCATGCTATGGGGAATTCACCTGATGCTTGCAAGGTGGTTACTGCCGTGAAGAGGAAGTCAGGGCTGCTCTCTACTATTGCCACTTCAGAATTTAAGTAACCATGGCAGCCTTCATTCATCCCCAAATCTGTTAAGAGGATTTAAGATTAGGGTTGAAGAGAAAACCCAAACATTCTTCTGGAAGATACATATACACACACAAGACCTACTCATAAGAAGGACTGTTTTGGAAAAGTGCAACAAATTCCAACTTTATCAGACTTCATATTTCAGTAAATATTGCTGAGAGATTTTCAGGAAACTCTGTTGTCAAAACCAATACTCCAGGAAGTTACACAGCCATCAAAGTTTGCTGTCTGTCAGGCGTCAAGGCTGCAATATTAGAGCCAATATGCAGCATGGGGAAGCTGAGCAAAACATGGTTTTCATAGTGAGTGGAAAATCACATTTTCTTATAGTCTGGGCACACAAGAAACTTCAATAAGAGCTGTAATCAATTAAAGGCATAATTTAACAGATCAAACTCTAACATTTTACTTTGTATGCTGGCCACCTAGTCTGTGCATGATCTTTTGCATAATAGTTAAATTCAAGGAGTAAAAACATTTTATCTACAAGAAGAAGCATGTAGTCAGTTCTTCTATACTATATTTTACTTTTTATACTTTGAAGTGTGGTCAAAGTACCTAGTGACCAGCAATCAGTGAGAGTACAGTTGTGTAGTTATATACATGTAAAGATATACTGTAATAGATAAGTCATTCTGGGCTACCGACTTCATGGAATCAGGAATCATTGCCACAAATACTTTGAGATTTGTATCTAATCCATAATTAATTTGAACTGTTCATTTGTAATTGATTAAATTTGTCTACAACAAAAGTTTATAATGGGGAGGGAGTGATATTTTAAAACAATTTTATAGGCCAGTCATGGGGGCTCATGCCTATAATTCTACCACTCTGGGAGGCTGAGGTGTGTAGATTACGTGAGCTCAGAAGTTCAAGACCAGCCTTAGTAAGAGCAGGATCCCATCTCTAAAAAAAAAAATGTCAGGCATGAGGCAGGTGCTTGTTGTCCTAGCTGCTTGGAAGGTTGAGGTAAGAGGATCACTTGAGCCCAAGAGTTTAAGGTTGCTGTGAGATATGACACCATGACACTCTACCCAAGGTGAAAAAGTGAGACTCTGTCTCAAAAAAAAAGTAAAAGATCACAAAATCTTAATCATGGAATTAATACAGTCTCAAGTCAAACAAAAAATGTTGAGCCCAACTAAAATACAAATAGAAGATTAATGTCCAAATTCACAATATGTATTACATATATACACTAGTCTACATTTGATATTTTTAGAATAACAAGGACAAGGTCATATGTACAAATACATGTATAAAACAATTTGTGCATTTTCAAAAGTCTGAGACCTTTCCATGGTTGTTTCATCTATATATACGTATTGAATCTTTTTTAGGTTCTGATTTGGAAAATCCTTATAATTTTGTGTAGAAAGATTGATTATGTTCATTGTTTACATATTTTGGGAGTCAAATACCTTGTTTTTCTTACATGATTTTTGTGAGAATTCTTGGTGTTCAGGCTCTTGAAAGCTAAAACTATGAAAAATATAAACATATCTTCCTTCCACTATAGAGGTAAAAGCCCTTTTATAAAAGCTCGATGCAGAGCTTAAAGTGACTTTATATCAGCATTTGAAATCTTTGCTGAGTAAAAAATGGCAAACAGAAAGATGAACCTGTATATTCAGTGTATTTTATCATACTTCCTCTTTAAACCTTCTTATATTGTACATGAGTGTGTAAATAGAATTACATTCATTCTAGGAAAGTTACAAAATCACAATTTAACGTGAACAGTCTCTAAATATCAGTAACCAGTCATGCAGTTTGAGACCCTACATCCAGTAACTAATTTGGGGATACTAAGTCTCTTCTTGGAGGATCCATTTTGTTATAACTGATCTATTAGATATTCTGAGGTTGCACTGCTGTAATCTGAATAGTCTATATAGACTCCTTTATGTCAAAGAGCATCATCTTCCTAGCTGTATTTTTGATTGAAGATAGTTTTCTCTAAATTAGTAAAATTCAGAACTACCCAGACTGAGACATTAGCCAAGACTAACAAAATATTTCAAGCCAATAATTGAGAATATAGAGACCTAATACATTTTTTTCCAGAAAAAAAAATTAGTAGTCTTTGTTATTAAACTCCTTTTGTGTAGGGTATGGCATTTCATGGGAGCTCAGTTAATATTCATCCTGTGAATTAATGAATGACATAAATTCTTTCTCATTGTCATAGCTCCAAATTGACTTTTATTTTATCTTAAATTTTATATGAAAGTAAGTAACTTACATGATGGAAAACACTCTGTAAAACCATTAAAACCATCATGGGATTTTCTACCTAAAATACTCAGTGAAATGTACTGCACCCAGTATGTTTCTCCCCCGAGTAGTTGTTCAGTCTTGGTTCTATGGTAAAATTTCTGAGTAAATAATGACAATACAAATTAAATCTAGAGTTACTGCAAATAAGTTTTAATTATTACAATTGTCTGCTCTATGAATAGATAAAAGCATTAAAAGAATAGGGGATCATGAATACTGATACAGATATAAAAAATTGTTTATTTTTTTTAATTCAGAAACATTCAGATAACAAGGGAAAAACATAAACATTTCAGCAGAATGAATAGAGGGCATGTATTTGTATTAGATTATTTTTTGAAAGTGTTCATCCTACCCATTATTTACAGAGGAAAAGTAACTTTCCCTACTTATTATGTGCTTGGTTATGTGACTTATTTTGGCTAATTGGTTGTTGGCAGAAATGCCACAACCATAAGAGAATTGTGCCCGGGTCCCAGTAATAAGATAGAAACATTTTGGACAAAGCTAATTCCTCCCATCTTTGCTCAGCCTAGAGCATCTGTGAAAATAAGTCAGAGAGGGTTTTAACACACTTGACCTTTAAGAATTTTTGGTAGCCTTTTTGTGGCAATAGCTAACCGATTGCTCTGAATTCAAGACTCACAGAAATAGTCTACTTTTTTTTTTTTTTTTTTTTTTTTTTTTTTTTGTATATATTTTAACATATT
>CAUYRH010183495.1:0-16078 GCA_963574655.1 Perodicticus potto
TCTCTCTGGCTCCTGCCTCTGTGGTGACACTTTCAGGACAGCCAGGGCCAGGTCAGAGAAGTAACACCCTGGATGTGGCGTCAATCAGAAGAGACACTGCAATGTGAGAGGGGACCAGAAAGACAACAGGTCTCCCCAGCTCTCCCCAACAGGTCTTCCCAGCTCCAGGAGGATCTCTCTCTCCTGGAGATTCAGAGGCACAGTCTGGGGGACCCCTGGACCCTTCCCGAAGCCCACATGTGCTTCCGAGATGCATCCTGCTGAGCATCGCTGGTCCAGAGCTGAGGGGAGGCTGCAGCCCAGCCCGGCCCCCTCCCTGGGATCTCCACCTTCCCTGGAGGTGGCAGGTTTTATAAAGACAGTGCTTTATACCCACTCCTTTTCCTCTTGCCCTTGTTTCTTTTCACCCCTGGCCCCAGGGATCTGTGCTAACTTGCCTTCAGGCCTACAGCACTGCTGGTCACCTCCCCCTCAGCGGCACTGTGCTCCCCTGTCCAGCTGCTCCAGCGTCCTCCAGCTTCCACCTGTGCAGTCTGCCTGGGCTTGAAGTCCTTCTTTAGCCTTATCTCTGGGTGGGGTTAGATGACATTTTTCATTAGGCAAAGAAAAGTTAAAATTAAAATTAACACCTTGTCGTTGCTACTAGGGATCTCACTAAATCTAACCCTTAGAGAGGGTAACCTGACCGGTTATACCCATTTATCTTTTCCTAACTATATTTAACCATTAAAGTTTTTCTCCTATCATAAAGAAAATTTGAACCATTATTACATTTTGCATCACTGTGAAAGTTGGAAAACAGGACATAGCACTACAGGTGGGCCCAGTTCTCCAAAATGGACAATTCCACTAAATTCAGAATTCAGGGGCTGCTGGATTAGAGCGCCCCCTGCAGGCTCCCATGAAAAGGCCCGGCAGGTGCCGGCCGCGCCGGTGCACGGGGACGGGCAGGGCGGGCCATGGCGGTTAAAACTGCTAGTCTAGGCTACAGCACGTCCTGCACAAGGACACGGAGACCCCAGGAAAGCGATTTGCCCAAATGAAATGGAAAACTAGAGGCAGAATTGGACTGGAGCCGCACGCCACAATGAAAACACCTTCTGGGCTGATCTAGCAAGTGGAAGTTGGCCTAGAGCCTCTGTGTGCCCTTCCCAGTTTCATCCTGGGGTAGATTGCTTATGGATTTTGCAGACGTTAGCAAAAAGAAAAGGTCCCTGCTTCCTGACACTTGTATACACACACCACATTGTCAGGCTTTCACTGAGAACAAAGATAGGCATATTGAGACTGCAAAAATTAATTCATTATGCATTTTATATTCCAGGGGCATTGATCATTTTCAAAGTTCTCTGACTTTAGTTTATAGAATTTACAGCTCATACCTGCAAAGCTGCAAGAACCCCTGCTGATTAGGAAACATTAAATTGTTAAAATGATGTGATTTTATATCCTGCATTACAGTGGATTATGCTAATGATGGTCAAGGTTATTAATCTTCATTGCAGTCACCACTGCAAATAGTACAAGAAAATTAGCCAAAATTAGCTTAATCTGCTTGTGGAATGAATTTGAAACTTACACTTTATTTTTTCTGAGAACAAGTCGCACTTAATATCATCTCTTATAATGTATTCCAGCCCCCTGGAAAACCAAAGGTGGAAAACAAGAATGTAATATGTTACTGCTGCCTACAGGCAATTTCCTCTACTTAGGTAAAGCTTCTTTCCAAATCTGTTCTGCCTCCTACTTTCACATGCTAGAGTATCACTTAAAAGCAATCAAGTCTTTCTCAAGAAAGAAAGCATACAGCAATGGGGCACCCACACCCCAGTCACTCATCGAAGGAAATGTCAGGTCTTCTGTAAGTGCCTGTAAGCTGTGAGTCAATTGCCCTTTCTGCGAACACCCTCCTCACCTCCCACCTCTTGGAATGAGAAGGTAGATACATGGCTCATCCTGAACTTCAGAATTTAGGAATCCTAACCAATTTACTCTTAGGATTTCCTAGAGAATTTTGCTAAGGATATCAATGCAATGTTTACTTGACTCACACATTTGGGAACATAGGACCCTGTTTGGTTTCAGTTCAATTGAGGAAAAGCTCGCCTAGCACTGTCAGAATGTCAACAAAAAGAGCGGACACCCTCTTTCTCTTCTTGGGAATGTGATGTGGGAAACCCACAGAGGACGTCTATTGATTACCTCTGCAGTAGCCTTTTCCCATTTTTTTCTCTAGTGAATTCATCCTTCCTCCATCCTCACTATGATTAATCTGCTTCCAGATCCGTGGTTCAAGCAATCAGAGCACCTCACTGCCCTACCCAAGGGATCACACACAGCCCAAATCAGGCCAGTGGGAGCAAAGGAATCCCAAAGCTTAGGGCTCGAGCGAGGGCTACCAGAAAAGACCCTCAGCCCCAGGAAAGCATGGTATAAGAATGTCATCTTGAGCTGCTGCAACCACTTCTGGTTCATGAATGGAGAGGGCAGGTTGATAGAGGGCCACGATGTGGGATGTGAGGATGAAGCCAAGACCACCAAAGGCAGAAGGGAGAGGAGAGAAACGGGGACCTTATGTGGCATAAGAAATATATACTGGGACTTGTCCCTGGTTCTTGGCAAAGAGCTCCTAAATCCCTTGAAATTTCTGGGGTGACAGGAGCAGCTTTTGCTCTAACAAAGTGACTCTTAGTGGATTCCTGGACAGCTTCAGGATGAGAGCTGGTTGCCAGAAAAACCAAGCCTTGATTAGAAGCCTGGAACCTTCAGCCCCATTGCACCTCACCATCTCGGGGAGGAGAGAGGAACTGGAAATTGAGTTAATAATTGATCTTGCCTATGTGATGAAATCTCTATTAAAAATTCTAAGCTGGCTCAGCGCCTGTGGCTCAACGGGCTAAGGCGCCAGCCATGTACACCTGAGCTGGCGGGTTCGAATCCAGCCCGGGCCCGCCAAACAACAATGACAGATGCAACCAAAAAATGGCTGGGTGTTGTGGCGGGCGCCTGTGGTCCCAGCTGCTTGGGAGGCGGAGGCAGGAGACTTGCTTGATCCCAGGAATTGGAGGTTGCTGTGAGCTGTGGATGCCACAGCACTCTATCCAGGGTGACATCTTGAGGCTCTGTCTCAAAAAAAAAAAAAAATTCTAAGCTATTGGATTCAGAAGGCTCCCAGGCTGGTGGATGTGTCTGTGTTCACTTGGCTCCATGGAACAGAAGCTTCTATGCTTGGGACCCTTATGGATCTTGCCTCAAGTACCTCTTCACCTAGCTATTCATTTGTGTCCTTTCTAAAAATCATTTATAATAAACTAGTAAACATAAGTAAAGTGTGTTCCTGAGTTCTATGAGTCATTCTAGAAAATTATTGAAGCTGAGGAGGGAGTAGTGGAAACCCCTGATTTATAGCTAGTGGGGGCCCTGGGGCTTGTGCCTGGCATCTGAAGGCATAATATTGCAGGTTTGGTGCTAATTTCAGATTATGTCAGATTGAATTGAATTGTTGAACACCAGGTTGGTGTTTGGAGAATCAGAGAACTGGTTGTTGGTTAAAACAGTGGTTCTCAACTCTCCTAATGCCATGACCCTTGAAGACAGTTCCTCATGTTGTGGTGACCCCCAACCACATATTTTCATTGCTACTTCATAACTGTAATTTTGCTACTGTTCTGAATCGTAATGTAAATATCTGATATGCAGGCTGTATTTAGGCGACCCCTGTGAAAGGGTCATTCGACCCCCTAAGGAGTCACGACCCACAGGCTGAGAACCACTGGTTTAAAAAAAACACAACCAGGGACAAGTTCCAGTATATAATATATTTCTTATGCCACCTTGGTAACATCCTAGGAGCTGCTGAATATTCTATTACCTGAGCCCATAACTTTGCTTTATACTGAAGCCATTTGGAGGAGAATTTTCAGTCATGTCCAACATAAAGAGTCCTGATGGAGAAGAACCAACCTCTGGACACAGGTGAAGCCTGCCAGAGGAGAACCAGAATGAGAATTAAAGGGAAATGCCCATTCAGTAGTTCAGACATTTAAAAAGCTTAAAACACAAAAATTAAATAGGAATACAAGAAAATTAGGAATGTCAAAATTGACTCTAGAGTCACCTTCACTACCAAGTTAGGGTAATGGGGGAGAAAAGCACAGGGTGAGATCAGGTTCACGTGTGGAATAAAAGTGATCTGAGGTCTTGCTATCCGTCTTAGTCTATTTTTCCTGCTATAATATAATACCTGAGGCTGGGTAGTTCATAATGAACAGAAACTTATTGGCTCACAGCTCTGGAGGCTGGGAAGTCCAAGATCAAGGGGTTAGCATCCTGTGAGGGCCTTCTCGCTGCATCACCCCATGGCAGAAGGTAGAAGAAACTGGTACAGATGATTTTATTAGCAAATTCTACCAAACATTAACAGCAAAGTAATTCTGCTTTTACACATTTTCCCCCAGAGCATAAGAAAAAAGAAAAGGACCACTCCTCTATTCATTTTATGAGGCTTCCGTAGGATTGATGTCAGGACCTGGTAAGGACAACATGAGAAAGGGAAATTACAGACCAGTATTACTTACAACTGTAGATAGAAACATCCTGGACATGCTATCATCAAACCAAATCTAGAAACAGTTGTGTGTATGTGGGGGGAGTATACGAGAACTAAATTGGATTTATCCCCCAAATACATGTTTTTGTTTAATATTAGAAAAACAATACAATTGACCAATTAACAGATCAAAGAAGAAAAAATCATCTAATAAGACAATAGAGTTTTTTTTTGTTTGTTTGTTTTTTTGAGACAGAGCCTCCAGCTGTCACCCTGGATAGAGTGCTGTGGCGTCACACAGCTCACAGCAACCTCCAATTCCTGGGCTCAAGCGAGTCTCTTGCCTCTGCCTCCCAAGTAGCTGGGACTACAGGCGTCCTCCACAACGCCCGGCCATTTTTTGGTTGCAGCCGTCGTTGTTTGGCGGGCCCGGGCTGGATTTGAACCTGCCAGCTCAGGTGTACGTGGCTGGCACCTTAGCCCGTTGAGCCACAGGCGCCGAGCTGACAATAGTTTTTTAAAAGATAAAGTTCAACATTGGTTAATATAAAAAACCCAAGCAAACTAGACATAGAAGGTGTGGGGATATACCCTAACACGGTCCCCGACGATGCAGGCCTATACAGAGTATAGTTGCAGGCCCCTGCCCTGCATGTGGCAGGGCCTGCAGCTCGCTTCTAACCATCAGAATATGGCAAAGGTGAAGACACATCATTCCTATGACTCTGTGCTGTTGTAAGACTCCATCTCAACAGACTGCAGAGATTTTCTGATTGGCCGTGAGGAACAAATCTGCTGTGAGCTGCCAATAGAGAGGGCCCTTTACAGGGAACTTCGGCAGCCCTGAGGAGCTGGAGTGGCCAACAACCAGCAAGAGGCCAGGGCCTCAGTTGCAGCCACGAGGAAACAAATTTGCCAATGATGTGTCCGAGCTGGGCAAAGCGATGCCAAGTTGCGCCTCTGGACAAGAATGTAGGGCGGTGCCTGTGGCTCAAAGGAGTAGGGCGCTGGCCCCATACACCAGAATTGGCGGGTTCAAACCCCACCCTGGCCAAAAACTGCCAAAAAAAAAAAAAAAAAAGTGTAGCTGGCCCCCATGTCAATGGCATCCTAGTGGGGATTTGAGCAAATGGTCCAGACTGGCTGTGCCCAGGCTCCTGAGCTATGAAACTGATGTAATAAATGTGTCATTCTGAGTCTTTAAATGTGGTTATTTATTATGCAGGAATAGAAAATTAATACAAAAGGGAACTTCCTTATCTAATTAATACATATACAAAATGATATCTTCTGAAAGTACACATCTTTTTTTTTTTTTTTTTGCAGTTTGGCCGTGGCCGGATTTGAACCTGCCACCCTCGGTATATAAGGCTGGCGCCCTACTCACTGAGCCACAGGCACCCCCCTATACACATCATTCTTAATGGAAATCAAGATGCCTGCAATTGGCTCGGCGCCTGTGGCTGAGTGGGCTAAGGCGCCAGTCACATACACCTGAGCTGGCGGGTTCGAATCCAGCCCGGTCCTGCCAAACAACAATGATGGCTACAACCAAAAAATGGCCGGGCGTTGTGGCGGGCGCCTGTAGTCCCAGCTACTTTGGAGGCGGAGGCAAGAGACTCGCTTGAGCCCAGGAATTGGAGATTGCTGTGAGCTGTGATGCCACAGCACTCTATCCAGGGTGACAGCTTGAATGCCACAGCACTCTATCCAGGGTGACAGCTTGAGGCTCTGTCTCAAAAAAAAAAAAAAAAAAAAAAAAAAATGCCTGCAATTACTCCCTCTACTGTAGAGGTTCTAGCAATACAATATGGCTAGAAAAATAAATAGGAGGAAAAGGATTTAGAGATGGAGAAAATTGTGTAATTATTTGTACCTACTATGGTTATCTACCCGTCCATCTGAAAGCATCTAAAGATAATTTATTAGAATTAATAAGACAGTATTTTGCTAGATTTAATAAAAATTACTTTTATTTACCCTAGAAATCTGGAAAATTAATTTTTAAAAAACTATAACAGCATCCAAAAATATTAAAAGCTTAGCAATAAACTCACAAAAGGTATTTTATAGCTTTACAGAGAAAACCATGAAATGTTATTAAAAGACAATAAAGAAACTAAATAAATGGGGAAATAGCCATATTGAGGATTGTAAAGATGGTCTTATTCCTCCCCATATTAATCTATAAATTTGATGCAATGTCAGTCAAAATCCAAACAGACTATTTTCTGTAGAATTTGACAAGCTGATTTACAAAATTTACATAAAAACAAAAGAGGCCTTGGCATTTCTGAAGAACAAGGTGGAAGGATTTGCCTTACCATGTATCAAGAATGTTCGTCGACTCCGCACCTGTGGCTCAACGGGCTAAGGCACCAGCCAGGTACACCTGAGCTGGTGGGTTCGAATCCAGCCCGGGCCCGCCAAACAACAATGATGGCTGCAACCAAAAAAACAAAAAATAGCCGGGCGTTGTGGCGGGCGCCTGTAGTCCCAGCTACTTGGGAGGTGGAGGCAAGAGACTCGCTTGAACCCAGGAATTGGAGGTTGCTGTGAGCTGTGATGCCACAGCACTCTATCCAGGGTGACAGATTGAGGCTCTGTCTCAAAAAAAAAAAAAAAAAAAAAGAATGTTCGTCATAAAGCTCTAACAGTTGAGGTAAGGAGGTCCTTGTGCAGGGAGAGGGAGGCAGATGAAGAGTAAACACAATGGAAGGCTGACCAACAGATTTATACACTGATGGAAATGGGTTTATTAAAGAGCTGTTAAATCAGTTGGGAAAAAAGTGGTCTAGTCAATCAATGTTGCTGGAACAACAGTTATCTAAAAATTAATTCTGGTTAGATTAAAAATGTAAATGTAAAGAAAAATCGTGATACTTTCAGAAAGCAACAAAAAATGTTTCTCAAGGAAGACTCCAAAAGCTCAAATCATAGGGAGAATGATTGACAAACTTGTTTATGTTAGATCAAGACCTTCTGTTCCACATTTTTTTAAGCAAGAAGACAAACCACAAATTGGGAGATGTTTACACTTCATATAACTTACAAAGTCAAACAACTCAATAGAACAAAGAAAAAACAGGCAAAAGAAAGGAACAGGAACTGCACAGAAAGAGAATGCCAAGTGGCCAAAACATGGCAAAATAGTCAACTTCATAGTGATCAAGGAAATGCAAATGAAATCACAAAGTATCACTTCACACCCACTAGAGGAACGAAAATAACAATTTGAAAATTAGAAAATACCATTACATCTGGAGCAACTGAAACCTACCACTAGAATCAACCCAAATCAAGAATAAAACGGATTATAAGCAGTCATCAAATGGAATATTATATGGCCGTGAAAATGAAATCAACAGACTACAGCTGTGTGCATCAGCAGCCATGATTCTCAGCCATCAAGGGACAAATACCCACTGCATGTTCCAGCACAGTGATGTTCAGAAACAGACAAAACTAAATAACATGTTTGAAGATACACGCAGAGGCTGAGATGGGTGGACCACTTGAGCTCAGGAGTTGGAGATGAGCCTGAGCAAAGCAAGGCCCCATCTCTACCAAAAATAGATAGCCAGGTGCTGTGGTGGGTGCCTGTAGTCCCAGCTACTCGAGAGGCTGAGGCAAGAGGATCACTCAAGCCCAAGAGTTTGAGGTTGCTTTGAGCTATGACACCATGGCACTCTACCCAGAGCAACAGAATGAGACTTGTCTCAAAAACACACACACACACTGGTATTTCATGGAAGAGCAAATATGGGGCTGGGAGGAAGGCCAGGGGGATTCTAGGCTCTAGAACTCAATCTGGGTGGACAACACACACATGTTCATTTTATTCTGTAACTTGTACAAAGATGTGTTTATACACTCTCATACGCCTACTATATTTCATAGTTTTAAAAGTTCTTACTAAAGCAGCACCCCCAAAATTCAGGCTTTCCCTCCCGGTCCCATGCAGCTGTTGGCACAGAGCGCCAAGCAGGAGTGACTGAGAGGCCCAGGGAAGCAGGCAGAGCTGCAGGGACACCCTGGAAGCCTGCGGTACGGTTCAGACTTCAGGAAACAAAAGAGATGCCCAGAAATGACACCCAAACTTCTTAGGTGGGAGCAAACTTTTATCTCCAGAGAACTCTGACCTGAAGCCCACCATTAGAGCCTCCTGAAACTGAGAAAAGAAGGAGAAAGCTGTCCTTGCAAGTCCCCATGGAGGAAAACAAGTCCTGCTAAGGTCTAATTTAATCAAGAACAACCTAATCTCTGCAGCCTGCATTCAGAGCCAGCTAACCCAGGATTCTTATCCTGACTTAGGTACTTACTGGCTGGTAACCTTCTATGAGGATGTCACTTAAACTCTGTTTCTTCTCCATCTGTAAAGCAGGAATAATGCACCTCTGCCAGAAGGCTGCGGGGAAGATTAAGTGTGGTCACCTGTGAGGCCTGTCCCCTAGGCGAGTGGCTGGCGAGTCACGAAGAGCTTCTGATTCCCGAACTTTGATTTTTCTCTACTGGGTATAACTCACTCCACACTTACTGCTCTTCATCTGATGGTCAAGCTTCCTAGTCGCCCGCCCAGCTGGCTCCACCTAACTCTCAGCATGGAATAAGACACTGCAGTTCCACCTTGGTGTCCCCAAGGGCTGCAAAATAGGACTGCAGCTGGCAGCTCGGGTTACACCCAGGGAGTCTAAGCACATCCTGGCTGTGATTAAAAAGAGGCTTTCCTGCTTCAAAAGCACAATCTTGATAATCCTCCCAATCATCAAGAAATCATCAGAACTGACAGATATTTCCTCCCAACCTAACTTTACAGAGATCTGAAGTTCTTAAAGGTGAGCATCGAAAAGGGAAGCACAGAACACTCAGGAAAAGTGCTTGGCCCTGGGGAGGCCCTTGGTGACTAGCTCCTGCTCATCCCTCCTTGTCCCTACAGACCCCCACTCACTCCTATCCCAGGCGGCTCGGGTCCTGCCTCAGCTCTGAGCCCCGCTGCCTACCCAAGCCGCCTTAGGCCCCTTGGCCACCTCCCCATGGGTAAGATGCAGAGACGATTCTCCCAGCCTCGCCTCCACGTCCTGCACTGGGAAATGCTCTTTCTCCCTTTCCCCGCAAGTGAGGTAAGTTGATGAAATAATAGCCACTTTGCACTGTGTGCCACTTTCAACCGTCTACACTCTTTTCTCACCAAAAGTGCTGTAATGCTTCTAGCGAAATTAATTATGAATTGTGATCTTCCTTCCCCTGATTATATTAATTTTCCTTCGATATGTCCAAATTCTTAGAATCAAAAAGATGAGCATCTGGAGCTCAAATAATGTTCTCCCCTGCATGAAATTCTGCAGGGGCTCTCCCTGTCTATAGGATTAAGTCTAGATTCCTTAGCAGACTTCTAAGCCTGTCATATGGGGGCCCCAACTCACCTTTCCAGCCCTCCCCCACCTCCTCCTCTCCCCCTCCCCTCCTGGTTATCCTGTCTCGCACCTGCACGCACACACCTGGGCTTCATAACGCTGTTCCATGTGCTTTAATTCCCCGTGGCTTTACACATGCTACGCCCCTGATAGCCCTTATCTATTTCTTGCCTAGAAAACTCTACAACATCCACTATTTTAAAAATAGATTTTTCTGTCGAGATGTGGGGTTGGGGGGAGGGTGGAAGTCTCTCTCTGCTATCCAGGCTGGTCTTGAACTCCTGAGCTTAAACACTCCTCCTGCCTCGGCCTCAAAGTGCTGGGATTACAGCTGTGAGCCATTGTGCCCTGCCCAAGACTCTGACAGACCCTCCCTACTTCCCTAGCTAACAGCTCCCATTAGTTCCCAGCTGCACATCAGGATTACCAAAGGAGCACCTGAAAAATACACATCCTGGACCTCCTCCCAGCCCAACCGAGTCTGAGTCTGCCTGGGTGGGAATGAAGCACTCAGCTGCCTCCAAGCCTCCAGGTGGCTCTAACACGGAGGCACGGGCAGGGCTGAGCAGCAGTGCCCTGCAGGGCAGCAACTGAGATCACAGCCTCCGAAATCAGACTCTTGGATTAGAAGCCCAGCCCTGTTGCTAACCAGCTGCCTGACTTTGGATCAGTCACTAACTTCTCTGTGCTTCTTCCTTTAAGGGACAATAATGGTGCTGATAGTGGAGCCTTCCAGAGGTAATCAGGTCACAGGGTAGGGTCCTTATAAGGTAAGACCACCTAAGCCTGGAAGGGGCCACCACAGCAGGCATCCTCTCCATATGTAAAGGCCCCAGGGTCACCCTACAGGGTCCCTCATTCAAGGTTTTATGGCTGCATTTGAAAGCCCAGCGTGAGCAAGTTCTTCAGTTTGGACCGGCCAGGTGAGATGTGAGCGCAGAGGAGTAACAGGATCCTGATCAAAGGGGGCAGACAGAAGCCAAGCTCTAGCCCAGGGTCTCTCTCTTCCATTCTCTTCTGTTGTCCTGCCCCTTCCCTCCATCCCTGCCTCCAAGAGATCAGGTTTAATAATTTTTTTTTTTTTTTTGAGACAGAGTCTCAAGCTGTCACCCTGGGTAGAGTGCCGCGGCATCACAGCTCACAGCAACCTCAAACTCTTGGGCTCAAGTGATTCTCTTGCCTCAGCCTCCCAAGTAGCTGGGACTACAGGTGCCTGCCACAATGCCCGGCTATTTTTTGGTTGTCATTATCATTGTTGTTTGGCAGGCCCGGGCTGGATTCAAACCGCCAGTTCCGGTATGCGTGACTGGCGCCCTAGCTGCTGAGCTACAGGCGCGGAGCCTAATAATTTTTTATATAAAGTTGGATGCGGGAACCAAGCACTGGTAGCTCCATCTGGCTCGGTGGCCCAGTCTGGGGCCCCAGACAACACTCCAAGACCTCCGCACTCTTGCTCAAGTTCTCCCAGGGTAGTTCAACCGAGTGCCAGGTCCAAGAGAAACCCAAGCAGCTCACAGTTGAATGGCAGGATTTCAGGGAATGTCCAAGGTCTCTACCTCATTGAACCAAATCAGGAGAACCTAAGATCCTGTCACCACTATCCCAGTGAGTCCTGAGTCCCCGGAGAGAGCACCTGCCTGCACCTGTCCGAAAAGCCTGCCCGGTCCTGTTGCACGCGCAACTTTCTCAGTCCAACACCTGGAGCACATTTCCAGAAGCATCGTCCTGGTTCCTGCCAGTACGATCACCTCCATCCTGCAGCTCTTTCCGCATAGAAGCGTCCTTTCCGAGAGCAGGTCTGTGACCCTAGACCACATTGGACTTGTCTATTATTGGGCTTGGAGGAATCGGGGTCAGCAGATGTGTGGAAAGCAGCTTGGCAGGCCGCCCTCACCAAGTGCTGTACCCGTGGGGGTCCCAGCAGGAGGCAGCATGTTCCACAGAGGCTTCACACTAAAGGACACTTAGGGAGGCTGGGTTGTGGGTGTAGATAACAGTGGGCGAGGCGTTCAGGGACTAGTGATATTTGGAGGGCATTAGCACGCACCCCCCACCCTGGACATAGGCTGCTGAGTGGTGACAGAGCTGGAGCCAGGGAGGGATGAGATGGACTGAGTCAGAGCATACATACACAGGGGGTGGCCAGAGAGAAGAACCCCGACCACGGTCTACTCCTGCCGAGCCTGGGCTGACTGTGCTGGAGTGGGTGGGAGTCAGTGCCCAGGAGCCCATCAAGGCAGGGACGGGGCAGGGGTGTGAGACAATGGAAGATCATCTGCACAGGTGCAGAGCTGGATAACAATGATGTGCGTGTGCACGGCTGCATATCTAGGGGTAAAAGACTTTTACAGAAATTTTAGAGGCAATTTGAGCAAAAAGCTCTACAAATGTTTGCACAGTTTTCCAATCAGCAGAAAAGGAGGAGACTGACAACCTAAAGCTGAATAAGCCGTTTGGGATGTGAATCTCTGGCATGAGCTCCGAAGGGCAGGGAGCAGACTTCTGTCATTGCGATGTACGTGGGCTCCCGCCAGGGCACACGCAGGGGCAATGCTCATAACTTACTTTGATATTTTTCCTCTTGTTCTTTGGCACAATTTCTGGCTTGTGAAAGACGAGTGGTGTTAGGAGGTGGCCTTTGGCCTGGGTCTGGTGGTTTCTTCCACGCACAGGCACTGCGGTTGTATCCACCTAAAGGGCTCAGGAAATGGCTTTCCCGTTTACCGTCTTAACTGGTGATTTCTTTTCAAACGGACAAGCTATTGGAAGCTCTGAGAACTGACGGCCTGAAATCGCTCCGTGTGATTACAAGAGCGCAGCAGACCTGTTTTGAAGTACATGTGACATCTATTTTCACTCAGTGTCCCTCACTTTCATCCCTTCCTCTTCAAGAACATTTTTTCATTAAAATGTACTTTAATACAAAAAATAAATAAATAAATAAAAATAAATAAAATAAAATTGGATGTGGGTGTGTCGAGGAAAGTTGTGCCTGAACAATAAATACAGAACAGTCTCTCAATGCACCTCAGGCTGCGTGTGGGGGCTCATGAGCCTACCCGAGAGTCATTATTTTGCTCATTCACGTCTAGAAAAAGCCCACCAGCTTTGGTTTTCTAATTTATTTCCATAGACAAATGGCTTCCTTGTTTCATGGGCAAACTAATGGATTTTATAATTACTTCTGCCCATATTATATTCCAGTTTCAAAGTTGGAGTTTAGTGATTGAAATACCTATAGCATCAATATTTCATTTCCAAAGACATTTTAATTTTAAGTAAATAGCACAAAGGATCATGTCCCCTCACATACAAGTGCACCTATTTATTTCGGGTTGGCAGTTTTCTTCATTACTTTCATTCTAGATGAATTGCAAAGATTAATTATTACTGCTAAACTCTTAAAAATAGAAAACATCACATCGTTGTTGGGCATTGTTTCACATTTTTTAAAGCCATATGATTCAGAGAAACTCCCAAAGTATGATTCATTCCCTTTTTTCTTATAGAACGGTAGAGTGATGAGGGGACAGGGAGAGGGGAGGGGGGATGGGAGGTCATGGTGTGTGGCACACCTCTTGGGGGAGGGACACAATTCTAAGAGGGACATTAGCTAACAAAAGCAATCAGTGTAGCCTAATTCTTTGTACCCTCAATGAATCCTAAACAATGAAAAAGAACGGTACAGCGGACAGAGCATGGTTTTGGATTAAAACCGACCAGGGCTCACACCCCAGCCCTCCAGCTACTAGGGTGTGTCACAAGTCATTTAAGCTTCTTTCTGAACCCAGGTTTTCTCAACTGTAAAGTGGAAATGACACCGGTGTGGAAAGGCTGCCGAGGGTTGTGTTCAATTATTCAAAGCAGTGATTCTCCGGACCTAGTGTCAGTCAGCATCATCGGACTTGTTAAAATGCACATTCTCCAGGCCCCAACCCAATTTACTGAATCAGAAGCAAGAGGATGAGGAGCAGTTCTCCAGGTGGTGTTGACGCCCACTCCAGCTTAGGAGCCCCTGATTTAACACTCATAGCAAACAGCAAGTGCTCAATAGTTCCTTTTTCTTTCTTTCTTTTTTTTTCTTTTTCAAGACAGAATCTCACTCTGTCATCCTGGGTAGAGTGCCGTGGCATCATACTCACAGCAACCTCAAATTCTTGGGTTCAAATGATCCTCCGGCCTTAGCCTCCCCAGTAGCTGGGACTACAGGTGCCTCCCATAACCCTCTGCTAGTTTGTCTATTTTTAGTAGAGGTGGGGTCTCACTCTTGCTCAGGCTGGTCTAAAACTCCTGAGCTCAGGCAATCCACCCTCCTTGGCCACCCAGAGTGCTAGGATTACAGGTATGAGCCATCACACCCGGCCAGTTCCTTCCTTTCCCATTCTCTTTAAATAACAATCCTCTGCCTCTGATGACTTGTCGGTGAAATGAGCTAGTGCGCTCAGCTTGCTCAGGCCTAGCTGATACACACTCTGGACCTCATCAGCTCTTCCAGAATGTATGCCCACGGTCCCCGAACCTCACCTAATTCACCTCAAAGATATCATCCTCCACAAAGCACACTGAGGAGCGGGTGGCAGATGACACTGCCTCATTTATGGAAAGTTCCCTGTAGCAGGAGACCTAATGCACTGTCTCATTTCAGGAAGAAATCAGGTCTTTCAAATTTCTAAACAGCCAGGTCCTGGTGGGCAGCCTGACTAAATGCTGCCATCCTGTGGGCAGAGGAGAGACAAGTGCACCAGTCCTCCAGCCCGCAGTTGCAGGGGGTCTTCCCACACCAGACGCACAGACTGGGGCAGGCAGGTGCAGCGCAGGGGTGAGTGCCTGCACAGATCAGTATGTTTGAGTGTGGGAGCCCAGGGCCAGGAGGACTCACTCTCAATGCCTGAGACGACTATTCAAACATGCAACCTGTTTCCTAAGGGCATAGAGAGGTTGCAGAACTACTAATACATTTTCACATAACAATAAATATACAGACTTTTTAAAATGAGAAACTAATAGCGAAGAGTGACTTTAAAAATGCTATTCAAAGGGTTCGGCACCCGTAGCTCAGTGAGTAGGGCGCCAGCCACATACACCAAGGCTGGCAGTTTCGAACCCAGCCCAGATCTGCTAAAACAATGACAACTGCAACCAAAAAAGAGCCAGGCATTGTGGTGGGCGCCTGTAGTCCCAGCTACTTGGGAGGCTGAGGCAAGTGAATCGCTTAAGCCCAAGAGTTTGAGGTTGCTGTGAGCTGTGATGCCACGGCACTCTGCCATGGGCAACAAAGTGAGACCCTGTCTCAAAAAAAAAAAATGCTATTCAAAGGCTCAATCTCTAATTATAGTCTCCTATAATGGAGAAAATGTGGAATGGGTTCACTTCTCTTGATATAACAGACACTCCGTGAGAGCTCCCATTGACAAATGGGTGTTCTCATTTACATCTGTTCATGCCACGTGATTTAAAATTCTGAGGGGATATTTCATTTTAACATACCATCCTTTGAGCAAATGTAATTAACTTCAATTCCATATATACCTAATTCCGTCTTGCTGATAAGTAAAAAATATTTATCCATCTACAAAAAAAAAAAAAAAATGCTTGAAAGAATGATGGTTAAAAGGTACAGAAGCACTCCCAGTGGCCAAATCTAGAACAATTAGGATATTGAAGTAAATAATAAAGCCACTAACAGATTACAACTCATTCAATGAAATAGAAAACATGAGTCTAAACTGATGCAAATCAATTAAATAAGTTAACGAAGACTAGGATATGTACATAGTTTTAAAATAGAGCCCACAGATCTGATCAAACTAAAAAGCTTTTGAACAGCCAAGAGCACAGTAAGTAAAGCAAACAGACAACCTTCAGAATGGGGGAAGAAGGAGAGGGGAGGGGGAGGGGGAGAATGGGAGGAGGGAGGTGACTGGTGGGACCACACCTACGGTGCATCTTAGAAGGGTACAGGTGAAACTTACTAAATGCAGAGTATAAATGTCTTTGTATAGTGATTAAGAAAACGCCATGAAGGCTATGTTAAACAGTTCGATGAAAATATTTCAGATTGTATATGAAGTCAGCACATTGTGCCCCATGATTGCACTAATGTACACAATTATGA
>CAUYRH010183507.1:0-46501 GCA_963574655.1 Perodicticus potto
TTTTTTTAAGGCTGCATAATATTCCATGGTGTACATATACCACAATTTATTAATCCATTCTTGGGTCAATGAGCACTTGGGCTTCTTCCATGACTTAGCAATTATGAATTGGGCTGCAATAAATTCTGGTGCAAATATCTGTCTTATAAAGTGATTTTTATTCCTCTGGATATATACCTAATAGAGGAATTGAAGGATCAAATGGCAGGTCTATTTTTAGATCTCTAAGTATTCTCCAAACATTTTTCCAAAAGGAACATACTAGTTTGCATTCCCACCAGCAGTGCAGAAATGTTCCCTTTTCTCCACATCCATGCCAACACCTCTGGTTTGGGTATTTTGTGATGTGGGCTAATCTTATTGGAATGACATGATATCTCAAAGTAGTTTTGATTTGCATTGATCTGATGATTAAGGATGATGAGCATTTTTTCATTTGTCTGTAGGCCATGTGCCTGTCTTCTTCAGAGAAGTTTCTCTTCAAGTCCCTTGCCCACCCTGAGATGGGATCACTTGTTCTTTTCTTGCTTGTTTGAGTTCTCTGTGGATTCTGGATATTAAACCTTTGTCCAAGGCATAACCTGAAAACTAATATAGTCCTTTTGGAAAGATAACTGGAGAATACTTAGAAATCTAAAAATAGACTTTTTAAAATTTCATTTTAACTACACAAGTATCTGGAGCTTTGGCTGAACAGCTTGGCTTCTGGCAGATGTGGTAGGTAGTTTTTAAATGGGTATGAGTTTTGCCCTTCCCTTTAATCTTCCAAATTAGTTTATTGGGAATTAATTACAGAGTTCTTTTTCTAAATAATATCTATAAATACATGAAAAACATGATCACCTCGCACATTCATCACTCACTAGTTCCGTGACCTTAGGCAAGAGTCTTAGGCACTCTGGGACTCGCCTTCTTGATCTGCATAATCAGAGCCCTGACAGGACCCCCTTTGTGGGGTAACTGAAAGGATTATATGAGGTTGAAGATGCAAAGGATCCTTATGAAAGTATACAGAAAGTGTTCCATAAATGATAGCAAAAATAATTGGTTGACAATTTCAAAAAATATCTATTAAACACAAGCAGCTGGGCAAGGTGGCTCATGCCTACAATCCTACCACTCTGGGAGGCCGAGGCGAGTGGATCCCTTGAGGTCAGGAGTTCAAGACCCTGTCTCTACTGAAAAAAAAAAAAAAAACCAAAGAAAACCCCACAAGTATAAAAATGAACTATAAGTTTGTGACCTAGAATGAAAAACTATTTACCTTTCAACGTATATCCTTTATTATTTTCTATACATACATATTACATATATTCACACACACACATGTACACACACATGTGTGGGCACTCTGTCCATGAAAGTGAAATGAAATTGCATCTACTTCCCAGTATCCAATTTCTTTTCATTCAGTAATGAAGTAGGAACATTTTTCCAGGTCAACGCCCTTGTATCTTTCAAATTACAACAAAATTAAAAAGTTAAAAAATGTTCCCTAAAATAAACAAACAGCAATCCCAGAGCCCCCTTTCCACCTTGAAGTGTGGGTCTGTGTTCATGGTGTCAGAGGGGCGTCGGAACAATGGGAGCAAACTTCATTTGTCCGCCTCCAGCTTGACTTGATAGCTGGTGATTGGACTAATGGTCCCTTGTGCTATTGTAATTTGGGGAACTGCTCTCAAGCAAGGATTCATCAGAAAGGGGAAGTGAGAGGATTTGTTTTTTTCTTTTTTAATAAAAATTTTTTTGAAAAAAATACAGGTTTCCCTTGGCTTGGAGGTACAGTTTAATTAGAAGATTTTTCTCCTAGATTTTTTGCCCTCATTCTCTGCTTCTCCTTCAAAGAATTGGCTTCTTAAATGAAAACAAACAAAATCATCCTAATTGTCTAACTCTCTATGGTACATGGCACAGGGCGAATGCTCAGTCTGACCTTCATGGTGGAGGAAAAGGGATAAAGTCTAAATTTAAAAAAAAACCCAAATTAAAAAAAATAAATAAGTACAAAAAACTCCCCTATTTACTTTGGGCTATTTTGCTCTTGTGTGCTTAATTTCTCTAAATTACAGGGTCCTTGAGGGAAGAGACATTGTAAGAATTATTTCTGCACTCTCAGGACCTTCTGTCACGCAAGGTAAGGATCTCAGCGTGAATGAGTGGATGGACGGATGGATGTATGAGGGAATTATTTTTAAAGGCATTCCTATCTGCGCTATCTTTCTTATCTTATGCTTTCAGTAATACAGGACTACTTCATTTCACTCAGTTGAAGAAAGAAAATCTTAAATTTAAATCTTAGCTTCTTTTTTCTCAGGAAAAAAACCAATAAAGACTCTTATAAAGAAAAAGACGGGCCATACCCAGCATGACATATAAGCCAAATAGCAACCTGGGATCAATTTTAAAAGGGATTGAGGGAAGACTCACACCTCACACCTCCGTGCCCTGGGTGATCGTCTGTCCACCGGGAATCCCATTAAAGCCCACAATGATCAATTCCCCATTAAAAATGCACAATTTTTTTTTTAGTTTAGTAATCCTTTCTACTTTCAGAGTTTAAGAAATAATTGGGGTTTTTAACAGTTTTTTAAAACTTCAGATTAATATGAGGGTACAAAGAATTAGGTTACATTGCTTGCCTTTGTTAGGTAAAGGTCAAGTTGTAGTTGAGCCCTTCATGGGGGTGCGCTGTATACCCTTATATTGTTTCCATTAGGTGATGATTTACCAATGCTCTTCCCCCCTTTCTTCTTTTTTCCTCCTTTACCTCCCCCCCGTTGAATTTAATTTTGTCTTTCTCTCATGTGGAGGTGCAGTTGTTTATCTATTTGGTTTCATATTAGTATTGCATATATTGGATAATTGCTTTCCCATTCTTATGACCCTTTACTAAGAATTTTCTTCAACTCCATCAAGGTTTATACAAAAGATATGTACGCCAAGGTGCGGAATCAACCCAGGGCCTCTCAAATCCTGGCTGGATTAATATACTGTGGCGTATCTATACCGTGGAATACTAGTCAGCCATAAACGTGCATAAAAATTTTTTTCTTTATTAAATCAAAAAGGGGTAGATCATGTATACATTAATGCATTTAGGGGGTACAATGTGCTGATTTCATACACAATTTGGAATGCTTACATTGTAGTGGTTAAAATATCCCACACTGCATTTACTTCATTATCCATAGAATTTTTGATGATTCGAAAGGGTACTGGTGAAGTGACATGATAGTCATAGCCATGTAAGTGCAAGGTCCTCATACTACGTAACATTTCTCCAGGGATTTCTCAAATCCTGTGTTTATGGAAGTGAGCATTATACTCATCTGTACACTTGCACATGTTTAAAGGGTTATCTTGAAATGTGAAGAAACAAAGGTATGGGATTTTATTCTCTGTGTAGTCCAGACTACACAGAGATTCCAGCAGCTAAAAATATATATATATATATTCAGATGGCTACCCTGAGGGACATTCCCAAAGGAGTTATTCACAGAGCTAAGTTAGGAGAACCAGATATGGGTGGTGAAGCACTCAGGGACTTCTGACAGCAGGGAGTTGTTACCAACACGGGAATGGAAGAAAATAGATCTTTTGAGGTCCAAGGAGTGCTAGAGCCATGGAACAGGGGTCGCCAAGTGAGAGGTGTGGGCCTGGAGGGCCACAGCCACTTTTAGAACATTGATGCGGAAGCAGAGAGGAAGTTGGGGCATTAATACCCCAGAGGCAGTATTAGTACACCAGCTCCCTCTCTCTTGCCGCCCTTCAGTTTCCTTCTGGTATTTCCTAATGGCTAAACCTAGCTGAAAGCCAGTGGTAAAGAAACATTGGTCTTATTGTCTGCACAAGTCACAAGGAGGGCAAAGCAGGATAAGAATGGATTTTCAGGATGGGGGTAGTTAGAATAACGAGCATCCTTGATCCAAGATGGTAACAGACAGGATGATACCAGGATGATGTAACTTGTCCATTCATTAAGGAGACTAAATTTATGAAAGCAAAGCTTTTTGAGTTATATTCTTGTGCAGAATTGAGATGGAAGCTCCCCACACTCCCCTTTCCATTTTGCACATTCAACTTTGGTCCAAGGAGTAAATGGAGAAGAGAAATAAAAGATACTGAGTCCTTGTGTCACTGTGTTGTATTACATAACGAATGCAAAGATTTTCTAGCTAAAAGATGCACCCTTATGGAGGCCAGCCTCCAATATGACCTCCAACGATCCTATCCTTGTGTGCCCCATTCCACTTGGTACCAGGGTTGGTCTCTGTGACCAATGGCATATAGCATTAGTGGTGTCGTGTCACTTCTTAGATTAGTTAACAAAAGAGATGGGAGGTTCTCTCTCTCTCCCTCTCTCCTGTTATCTATCTTTCAACTTGATCTGGGGGAAGCTATTTTCGGAGTAGCTCTATGAAGAGACTCACATAATGAGGATTTGAGGCTTCCTGCCAATAACCACATAAATAATCTTGGAAATGGATTTTCCCCAGTTGAGCCTTTGGATGACTCTTTAGCCCATTTGACAACTTGACTGCAGTTTCATGACAGACTTTGAGCCAGAAACACATATTTAAGCTGCTCCAAGATTCTTGACCTGGGGAAACTGTGCGATAATAGGTGTTGGTAGTCTTAAGTAACTTATTTTTTGTCGGGGGAGACAATTTATAACATAGTAGTGATTAATTCAAACTACAAGGTCAGATGCATCTGCTACTTTAAAAATAATGATTGTTGGTCTTCTGGATATATACCGAGTAGAGGAGTTACAGGATCAAATGGCAGCTATAACTCAACTACAGCCCAAGATGAAGGAGGAAGAGGACGGGTGGGGGAAAAGAGGGGGCCGGGTGGGTGGAGGGAGGGTAATCGGTGAGACCACACCTATGGTGCATTTCACAAGGGTACATGTCAAATCTATTAAGTGTAGAGGATAAATGTCTTAACACAAGGATTAAGAAGTGTGGTGAAGGCTATGTTAACCAGTTTGTTGTATTTCAAATTATATATAAAACCAGCACATTGTACCCCATAAATGCATTAATGCACACAGCTATGACTTAATAAAAAAATAAAATAAAATAATGATTGTTAGTGTGCATTGGCACCCTTCATTCCGTGCTTATTATAGTCATTCACAAAGCCTGGGGGTCATGCTCTCTTAACTAAGCGAGGAAGTGCTTATCCGGCCTTTTGGAAACTCAGTTCCTTCAATTTACAATGAAGATCACAGTGACGTCTACCCAAATATCATCCTTGGAATTAGGTGGGATAAAGTCTTCGAAGTCCCTCAGACAGTGCTCAGACTATTTAACCATTTGGCTGTTGTTGAACAAGGGAGAGAAATGGGCTACTTATAAATAAGAGATGGCCTCATTGACACTAGAGGCCACCTTTACATCATGGTGTATTTCAGCTCTGGTATTTCTCTTGCCTTGAAGACAGTTCTGTTCTCTCTAAATTTCTGTACTGCACAGTTCCTAAAACAATAAGCACTTCTGCCAACCCGAGAGGCCTGGAGTTTCGAAGCATCTGCCTCTGGAGCGTGGAGAATCAGCTGTCTCCACTAGCAGTCCTTGGCAGAATGGGGAGTCCCTGATTTTCTGGACATGCTCCGTCACTCCCTGGGTGTGAGCCAGGCTTTGCTCACAATTTCCATCCTCTAATCACTCAGGATGAGTATGTGCCTGAGTCATAGGGAGTCGGGTTGGGTGCGGGTGGCAGTGTGGTGTTTTATCCTGAAATCACAGAGGGTTGGGAGGCTCAGAGAAAATACCACCAAGGAATAGAGAGACAGAGAGAGCAGCTAGCCCAGGCTCTACCAGCACTCACACTTAACCTGGGAAAATTCACTAACTTTGCCTGTTCCTGAAAATTGCCAAGTTTTTCAATCAAGATGATACCTTCCTTTTCTATAGGAATGGTGTGAAGATCCCTTATCCCCTAGTTTTCATCTCAAAGCTTGAATTGGTACTCATGGCAGTCGTCCTTATTTGGCAAACAAAGTAGATCCATGTCAGTTTCCAGCTCCCTGTTACTCTGCAGAAGCAGGTACAACGGAAAAATGGCAATGAAAACAAGTAGCTGTCATTCGATGCCAACTGCTAGGCACAGATAAGTCTGGCTGAAATGAACAGAATAAAATTGTCAAGTGGTCCGAAGGTAGGATCCCAGTATTTCCTCTTCAAAGCAATCTACCTTTCAGAAAGACACACAGTCAGGAAAGTGTGTGTATGAAGGGTCACGCTGTTTATAATTGTGAAAAACAGGTAGCTACCAAAATGACCATCAACTGATGATTAATTCAGTCAATTCAGAGACTTTCAGAAATAGAATACTTTAACCACAAGGGTAGGTGTATAGCAAGAATAGGCCCTATTTATATGTACTGAAAAACACACCACACACAGACGCACACAATATCTTATTCAGTGAGCCGTGTCACAATATAATAGGGATAATGTAGTCCCATTCCTGTTTTGAATTACCATCTCTATGTCTATATGGATGTATGTATTTAAGTAAGAGGTTTAGATGTCTGGAAAGTTACACACTAAATAGCTGATGTAATTGGGGGTGGCCTGGCTTTGAGAAGGCCTTGGCTTTTCAGAAGAAAAACAGCTTCTACTTTTTAAAAATCTGTAAAATTTTGTAGTGTTTGAAGGGCATACAATAAACATGTTTGTGGATGACTTGTAATTATGTTTCATTAAACAGCTTGAAAACAGAGTCCTCTGGGTTCTTCTGGTTTCTCTGCAACAAACTAGTTACGTACAGCTAACTAGTTGTGGAGAAGACGCCAAACGCATAGCAGAAAGAGAAGAAAGGGAAAGGGTGTGGGGAGCGAGGAAGGAAGGGACTGGAAGGTGGAGGGAGGAAAGAACTATGTGAGTCTAGCCCAGGAGAAACAATGGGCGAGTTCTCAAACTCGAGGTTCACATGGGAGGTGGTTAGAAGTCAAATTCTGGGGACTCCAGCCCTGGAGATGTTGGCTCAGCAGGTCCAGAGAGGAGCAGGGAAACTGCATTCTAATTCATCTCTCAGGTCATGCTGATGAGACATCCTGAATGGCAGGGTTGGGGCCCATCCGCACAAACACTGTGCATTCTTGGACAAGCTGCTTGACCTGTCTGAGCTTTCCTTCCCTCATCTATACATGGAGAAAAAGAATCTCTTACGCGTTCGTTCTCGAATTTGAGTACGCATTAGACTAGCCCGGAGGGGTTGTTAAGACACAGATTGCTGGATCTCTCTCTCTGTCCATGAGTTTCTAAGTCACTGGGTCTGGGGAGAGCCTAGGAATTTGCATTCTAACAAGTTCAAGCGCTGCAGATACTTTCTTGGTCAAGAAACCACTTTTGGGAACCACCACTTTACCCTAAACAAGCCAAAAGTCGAAAAGAGAGTGTTGAGCAAAAGTCAACATACATGAGAGAATGTTTTGAAAGTAAAGGGGTCTGTGGCACGGCTGTTAAATGTACCGTTCAAATTCTGCCTCCTCTCTTTAAAAATCCAAGTCATTTGAGGCAGAGGGAGCATCAGTTAACCTGAGTCTTAGTTTCCAGGTCTCTAAAATGGGTATAATATTTGCAGCTATGGAACTCTTTTGAAATAAACAGGAGTTCTTTCAGGTTGCCATGGGGAATCTGTGAGAATTAAATTGTTTTCAATGGAGTATTTTCCACATATGGTAAGCTTACAATTAATCTTTGCTTTTATGACTATTAGTGCTAAAATTCCATGTGGGAGAAAGGGAAATGATTTGGGTAACGGGGGAGCTTGGAGGGTATTTATCAAGTGCTCACTAAGTACTCAGAGGGAGCAGAGATTTCTTTGTCAAGCCACAGCGGGAGCACAGGCGTCTGAAGCCAGAATCCTGAAACAGGTGTATTGTGGGTAGACTGGGTCATGTGGCCTTATTCTAATAATCATTACTCCCTTGCTTGGAAATCCTAGAACATCCCCTCAGGCTCTTGAGAAATCAGCCAGTCAACATGATCCAGAGCTGGCTGGGTAGCTGGCTTTCTTCCTACAGACCTATTTGAGCCTTGAACATCCATGGGTCCCTCCTTCATTCTGAACCCAGGTTGCCCTCTGTGCCCCAGTTTTCTAATCCCTTAAGCTCCTCAGGCCGTTGTTCGGGTTCTTTGATTAAGTGGTGTGATGACAAACTTTGATGTCAACATCCTGCCCATTGGTAGGTTGATACAAGCTCTGCTTCTGCCTTGTTCATTCTAGTGTTGGAGGGGGAGGGTGTAGGAGTTGTTGGGAGAATTGAAACTTCACCAGGAGAATCACCTGGCACATGGCAGATGCTCTCCTACTGAGTTCTGTTGTTCTCAACACTCAACCATGCTTCTCTGTTCACTGTCCTTCCAAGGGCTGTCCCTACTCACGAAATGCCTGACAACTTGCTCCATGACGATGTCCTTACTTTCAACCCATGATGCACATCAGCAAATGCTTATTAATTTTCTAAGCATGATGGCTCAGCCCCACATTGGCTCAGCTGATTTAAATTGCTGATTCTTTAAAAAAGGAAACATGGTGTATCTTGGGCTCTAACTCAAGATGACCTACATTAGGTTCTTTGGGGATGGGGCCACTTCTGCATTTTAAAAATAAGTTACATGGATTTTTATGCGCAGAAAAGTCGGAGAGTCACTGCTCTCTAGGAGTTTTTGTCTGTATCTGAGAAGTTGACTCAGAAATATATGATCATATTTTGCTAAAGCTATTTGGATACACAACTATAATTTATTGAGCACTTACTATGTATGAGGCCTTATAACAAGGTGCGGTTATCAATTCAGGGCAACACTCGGCAAAGTCCAGCGGGTGGACCAAGTCCAGCTCCCTTCCTGTTTTGTAAAAAAAGGTTTATCTGTTTTTGCATCGTCTGTGGTTACATCACATTCTACAATGGTAGAGTTGAGTAGCTGCAACTGGACCCTAGGGCCAGCAAAAGAAAGAATACGTTTTCTCTGCAGATTTCTGCCTTAGAGGTGTGCCACAGTCTCTGCCCTCAGACGTCCATTCTACCACAGGATTGTAGTAAATACTAATTTTTGCTACTGAAAAGCGCTCATATTGGAGATGTAAGTGAAAACTGAGGCCAGAATTCAGTCTTGAGCAACGATCACTCTGCTTCTCCCTTTCCTTATTTGAAAAGTGGCAGCTGCGAGAGTAGTTTCTCCTGGGGTTGGTGAGGATGAAACGGGAGGACCCACAAGAAAGGCTTGTTCCCGCGTGGACACATCACCGCTGCTCACAAAACCCATTCTTCCTTTCTCTGCCTGGTGGTCGGGGGTTATTCTCCCCACATTGCTTTTCTGCTTGTTCTAAATGCTTGACAAAATTTTATAAAAAGTTACATGTGTGCTTGTGTAACTGCAGGATCGGAAAAGAAGTGCATTCGTTGTTTGTTTGTTGTCAAGATGGGTCCTGCCTTAGCAGGAGTTACTGATCTGCACAATCTCAGGATTCTCAAAGCGCATCTCCTGGGAGTTGTTCCCTGACAGTTTCACCACCCGTGATTTGATCTGCCTGTGGATTCCGTTGATAAGGAACACCCCTGCCTTTCTAGACAGTCCTCTTCTCCTGGTCTCCGTTTTGCTATCCTTAGATAGGAGGTGGTGGAGGAGGTGGTCTCTGAGCCCCTTTCCAGCTCTCACGTTCCTCCGCCCTGGGGCCACAAAGCAGCTGACGCAGCTGAGGGTCCCACCGTGTCCAGCCTCCTTGCTGGGGTTCCAGGGAGGGAGGAAGCTCAGGAAACAACTTCTGGGCTGCTGGGGGTGGCAGCCCTTCCAGCAACCCTGGGACCTGGATTAGGAGTTTGAGCAATGCCCCTAAGCCCTGCACTCTATTTAATTTCCTTGATTTATAGTAAGGATTTCTCGCTCCTCCAGGGGAGAGAGGCCATCTCAGTCTATATCCCAGGCTGAGCCCGCAGTTCCTTGGCCTGTTTATCCCCCACTGTTGTCACAACTGAGTCCATCTCTAGGGCCATCTGTGCCTTTTGAGGGTGAGGTGGTGTAGCCAAATCCGGGCTCCTTACCTCCAGTAGGATTCCCCCTCCTAGAGGTGGCTTTGGGTTCCGAGCATGCGTGTGTTCTAGCTGGGGGATAACATATAAATTGTATCAGCAGTCCCCAGTGGAAACTTCTTGGGTCCTCAAGATCCCATTTGTTTGCCCTGATGTAGAGTGTGGGGATCAGCTTGACCTCCAAGGTAGAGCTCAGAGAAGTCCTGGAGGTGTCCAGACCAGCAGTGGGGCGGGGACTTGGTTGGGGGAAGGGAGAGAGCTGACTCCAGCTTAAGCTGGGGCCAATGGAGAGATGAGAAGGGGATCAGGATCCCACAGGAGAACTCTGTCCTCCTTCCTCCCAGCTTTCTCCTTTAACTGGAGCCAGATTCGCCTTCAGAGCAGCTGGTGCGACCAAGCTGAGGCCCAAGAACTGGAAACCCAGGTGTTTCCATGCACAGCATAGGTGGGAACTCCTCGCTGTGCATATGGCAGGCGGCCTGGGCCCCTCCCGCCGGTCCTTTCCCTGGATGCCAACATGGACACCAGCCACTGGTGCGTCCCAAGCTGCTCAGTCTCCCTCTTTCCCTCCCTTTCTTCCTTCCCAGGTGTCCCCTCTCTGGTGGCCATCTCCCTTCCTACCTCTCCTCTTCTGTTAGGTCTTTCTCTCCCCTCTTTCTTCACTCACCTCTTCTTCTCACCATCTCCCTGTCTTCTCTCCCTTCCTGCTCTTCCATAATTTTGCTCTTTGCCTCCTCTGTCACTTCCCATTCCCTTTCCCTCCTCCACTAGCCTTCTTCTCCTCCAAGATCAGTCGTGCTCCGTGTGTGGGCCCCAGACCAGCAGCATCAGCATCGCTTGGGTACTTGCTAGAGATGCAAATTCTCTAAACACCCCATCCCCACTCCAGATCCGCTGCATTGGACACTCCGGGAGTGGGACCCAGCTAGCTGTGCTTTAGTCAGCACTCTAGGGGGTTCAGGACATGCTGAAGTTTGAGAATCACAATCTTAGAGGAAAACGGCAATTAAAACCAATTCGAGTATCTTTGAGTGCTGATCCGGTAAGTCCTCGTTTCTAAACATGTAAAACCCTCCTGCACCCATTAGCTAATTAGGATGTCAGACCACCAGCCTGGCCAAGATGCTTTCAGAAACAATACAAGCAATTACGCTCAAGTTCTCTGATTACTATCCGGCTGCCTAATCCCTTCAGCCCAACTGTGTCTTTCCTGTCCCTGCGTTCTGCCTGGCTTCCTCTCCTTCTCCGGTTGCTTTAAGGAGTCCAAAGATCAGGGGGACATTGGAACTTCTATCCAACAGCTCACAGTCTGGATCGGCATCCCAAGGTGTGTTCCTCAGGTACCGATATGGATGGGAAAAGGGTCCCACAGTCAAATACAGGAGGAGACTTCTGAGGAAACAGATTTCTCTGTTGCAGGACTTTTCAGAGCCCAAGTGCACAGTGGTCTTTAAAGTTGGGGTTAGTGTTAGTAGCACATCCTGAACTTGACCACAGAACTCCCCCTTTCCAACAGGCATTGCACAGGCTACACACACATTTGGAGGATGCTGACTGGAGGGAGTAGGGCCTCTCTCCCCAGAAGCATCGGCTGTCATTGGTGTGGAAGGAAGGAGCCAAGATTGTACTTAGTAGAGTAATCTGCCCCTGGAAAGGGTGTGCTCAGAGCTCCTGGGCCTCCTGACATGCCCAAGTCAGCACTCCAGGGGATTCAGTCCATGCTGAAGTTTGGTGTTGGTGTCTAAGTGGGTGACGAACGGCCTTTCATGCTCAGAGTGTGAAGCCAACTTCTCTCCACAATAGTGACTGTGGTGTAACTTCGGGATAAAAGATGAGAAAGTAGCCCCTTATGTTAGTATCTCTTAAAGATGTTCGGAACACACCCCTGGAGATTCTGAGTCAGTAGATCTGGCATAAGGCCTGGGAATCTAGATTTTTTAAAAGCTCCCAAGAGTTTCGGATGTGCCATGAGGGCTAAGAGCCATACAAACCCATGTGTGGTATTTAAGTGAAACAGACACAAGGAAGGACAGTCAGATCTTTCCTATAACATCACCCTTGGAGCCTTCAACAGGAGAAAATGGACTGTGAGCTTACCTGGGGGTTGTGACTTGGAGGTGGGGGCAGAGAGAGCCTCTTATTTCCTTCTAAACCTAAAATATATAAAGCCATGGTTTAGTTCAGTGACCAGTAATCTTCTTTTTTTTCCTTCAGAAAGGATAATTCAGGGAAAAAAATTTATAGCTTAATTTTTTTTACATTAAACTTGAAAAGAGTTGTACTAAGTCCCACTGTGGGGAAATGTGTTTTTGCCATTGAGATGATCTATCTCAGCAGTCTTCGGCCTATTAGCTGCACAAGTCTTTCCTCAAGGGAAGCCTTACATTCAAACTCCAATGAATAACGTATTTGAAAGAGGCCCCACTACTTGAAAGGAAGATAGGAGATCAGGAGCCTAAATAGGTGGGGGCCATTGTCTCATTGGGTTTTGGAGGCCATGGAGGCATTTTCTAGGAATAAGATTGAAAAACTTGTATCCTACTTTCTGGATGCCTTCCCCAAAGTCAACGAGAAAATCAGCACTTTTCTCCCTACTCCAAAATGTTATTACCCAAGGATACTTGATTAGTCAGTACAGGATGGCAGCTTTCAAAATTTTTAACACCGTATCATTGGGTTACATTTATTTTAATGAGTTGAGATTAATACAAATTGCATTAAAAAAGTTCTCTTTAATTGTTAGAATTCACGTCATTGAAACTTCTATAAAGGCATATTTGTTGTTGTTGTTTTTGTTGTTTTTAAATCTGGAATTTGACAGAGTCGAGGCCTCTATTGTCTCACCCGAAAGACCACAAAGCAACCACCTCCGGGACAAAATAGAGTTAGCGGATTCTAATTTGGTTCTTTCGGGAGTTTCAGAGGCAGAATTATCTGACAAAAGCAACCATCGAAAACAGAAGAAAAAGGTGTCACTTGGCTTCCTTACTAGTAGTAATTTAGCAGCGACAATAGCTAAATTATTCCCACGTGTGTTCCTTACCACTCTAGTCCTTTGAGCTGTTTTTGTTTATTTATTTCTCATTTATCAAGACGTTTATTGAGGCATAGTAGATACCCCAAACAAAAACCTCCACATGTCCAATGCATGCAATATGATGAGTTTAGAATATATAGAGAAGGTGGCAACAAAATGTATACACATTTTTAAAAAGGAAAAACAATATCAAAATTGTAGTACTCAAAGGTGTGACTTCTGCAGTTAGAAGAGGTGCTCGTCGTTGGTATATATTAAGTATTACTATTTTATTTTTTATTTTTGTGTATTACAATTTTAATGTTTTTTCTTTTCTTAAAATATGTATACAGTTTTTGGCACCCTCTGTATATACACCCATGCAACCTTCATCACAACTGAAGTAATAAGTGTATTTATCACCTTCGAAAATGTCTTTGTGTCTCTTTGTGGGTTTGTGTTTGTGGGTATGTGTGTGGTGAGAAGACGTAACTTGAGATCCGGCCTGTAATGAACTTTTAAGTTTACGTTACCATATTGTTAACTATGGGCACTGTGTCGTACAGCAGATCTCTAGAACTTACTCATGTTGCATAACTGAAACTTTATCCCCATGGATCAATACCTCCTCATTTCCTTCTCTCCCCAGCCCATGCAATGACCATGCTGTTCTCTGCTTCTATGAGTTTGGCGGTTTTAGATTCCTCATATAAATTGAATCACGCAGTGTTTATCCTTCTCTGACTGGCTCATTTCACTCAGCATGTCCTCCAGGTTCATCTGTGTGGTTGTGAACGGAAGGGCTTCCTTACATTGTTAAGGCTGAATGCTATTTCATTGAGTTTGCTGCCATGACTTTGCTACTTGTGAAGGCAGATATCTCTTCAGGATCCTGATGTCAATTCCTTTGGATACAAGGGTCAGGCAACGAAGATTGTGAACTCATCCTAGGAGAAGTGCTACATACCTCACTGCTGAACATCACTATGGTCCCCTTCGACGTATTCCCCTTGGCCATCTGGTGACCATAGCGATATTCAGCAATGAGGTAGGTAGCACTTTTTCTAGGATGAGTCCGTGAACCTAATGGTCTGACCTCATGGATATACCCAGAAGTGGAATTGCTGGATAATATGCTAGTTCTATTTTTAATTTTTGGAGGAATCTCCACTCTGTTTTTCATATTTGCTATACCAATTCACATTCCCATCAGAGTGGGAACAATGGTTCTTTTCTTTCCACATGTCTTTGCCAACACTTTTCCTTTTGTGGCAGTGGGGTGTCAAGCAGGTATGAGCTAATACTTCACAGTGGTTTTAATTCACATCTTCCTGATGATTGAACATCTTTTCATATATGGGAGGACTTCAAAACTTTCATGGAAAGATGGAATTAAAAGATAAAAACAAAAAATGTCAACTTCATGTCCCAACATAAGCTTCATCGCATTCAGGATACTTTTATAACAGATAATACCAGCCATATAGTCCATTCCCTGAAGAACTGAGGCTTCTGGGAATTTAGCCATGTGAAGGAAGTCTTTACATTATTAACTGAAGAAAAATGGATTCCCTTTAAGGATTTTTTAAAGATTGGGAAAGAAAAAGAAGTTCAAAGGAGCTGAATCAGGACTGGAATGTGGATGCCTAATGATTTTCCACCAAAACTATCACCATATTTGCCTTTGTTTGATGGGAGGAAAGAGTGGGAGCATTACTGTGGTGAAGAAAGACTTTCTGGTGAATCTTTTCTGGACATTTTTCTGCTAACACTTTGACTAACTTTCTCAAAACACTCTAATAATAAGCAGATGTCATCGTGACTTGGACCTCCAAAAGAATGCCAACAAATGAAATGCCTTGAGCATCCCCCCAAAACTGTTGCCATCACCATCACCTTGACTGGCCCACTTTTACTTTGACTGGGCCATGCCCACCTCTTGGCAGCCATTACTTTGATTCCAGGAAGATGCTGGTAAAGTCGTGTTTCATTTATTTTGGTGGCATAAAGACTCCACCAAAAAAACTCTTAGAACAAATCAACAAAATTGGTAAAGTGGCAGGATATAAAATCAGCCCAAACTACAGTAGCTTCAAAAAGAATAAAATACTTAGGAATAAACCAGGAAAAGGGACCACTGGCACATTGATACACTGAAAAGTACAAAACACCAATTAAATTAATTATACAAGACACAATAAGTAAAAAGACCTTTGTTTGGTTTTTTTTTTTTAGACAGAGTCTCACGTTGTTGATCCCTATAGAGTGCTATGGTGTCCTAGCTTACAGCAACCTCAGACTCCTGGGCTCAAGTAATCCTCTTGCCTCAGCCTCCCAAGTAGCTGGGACTATAGGTGCCTGCCGGGACACCCAGCTATTTTTAGAGACAGTGTCCCGCTCTAGCTTAGGCTGGTCTCGAACTCAGAGGCTCAGGCAATCCTTCCCAGAGTGCTAGGATTACAGGCATGAGCCACCATGATGGCCTAAGTAAAAAAACTTTCAATGTTCCAATAAATTGGAAGCCTTAATATTGTTAAAATGTCCACACCACCCAAACCAATCTGCATATTCAATGCTATTCCCACCAAAATCCCAATGATAGAAACAGAAGAAAAGGAAAATCACATCCTGTGGTTTATCAGAATTATTTTCTCTCTCTTGGAGAGAGACCTTTTGAAAGGAGTTTGGGGAAGGGAAGTCTCTGAGTTTGCAGAGGAAAATTGAGGACAGGAAAGGGTTTGTTGCCAAGTGACATCAGGCACATGATGAAATGGTTCAGCATTGTCCTTCAATAGGGTAAGACAGAGAAGGAAATTCCTTTTCGTTCCATTGATTGGCTGTTGGCAATTCTTGAATGCCTCATTGGTCAGAATTGGAAATCAAAAGGCAGCAGGATTTTATTTATAAACAAATGTTTTTATTGTGTTTCTTTAAAAATGTTTTTATGACATGACGTTTTATTAAAACAGACTGGCTATGCCATAACCGGAAAATAGGGAGGAACTGCATATGTAGGTGGTGCTCCATCTCTGGGCTGCCTGACCCTCGCTCCCGCCCAGTCTGAATCCTGTGCAGCACAGAAGGCTTGGGACAGTGGTTCTTAAAGTGTGATCCCTGGACCAGCAGCGTAACCTGGAAGCTGGTTAGAAATTCACATCCTTGCACCCCATCCAGTAGCTGCTGAATCAGAAGCAATGGGTGCTGGCCCAGCTACCTAGTCAGAAAAGGCTCTCCAGGATGTTCTGATTGCCACTCAAGTTTGAGTACCACTGGCCTTTTCCAAGGTGCATTTGGTAGAACGCTTTTTCCCTGAATTCCCCTCTCTAACCCTGGCTTTGCCTTTAACTATTTGGCACAGGTGTGCCTTAGTGGTTACGAATGCAGACTTAGAAGCCAGAGTTCTGGGTTCTAGTTTAGCTCCACCCCTAACCATCTGGATGACCACAGTCTGGACACTTAACTCATTTGGATTTTGGTTTCTTTACCTGTAAAAAGGGGATAATGATAATAATGTCTATTTACAATAGTGGTTTTAATAATTAAATGAGTTATCATATTATAGAACCCAAATAGTACCTGGCACATAGTAGGTCCTCAAGATATGTTACTCATCATAGTTATCAGTCTGTCTCCCCTCACTGAAAAACAAGTGCTTTAGGTTGGAAAAAATGTGCCCTGCTTTTCTTTTAGATGGTGCCAAGCAGCGCTAGATGTCAAGTAGATACCGCTCTGCATCCCCGTGGTCATGGTTTACCATCCTGGGGAAAGTTTAGATCTTGTCTCTGGCACCTACTTCTTTTCTTTAACTGAACACCTTGTGCATGCCAGGCCTTAGGCCAGGTTCTGTACAAAATTACCTCAAATAATCTTCACCACCAGTCTAGGAAGAAAGGAATGCCCTTATGTAGCAGAGTAGAGATGAGACTTCAAGACGCTTGGTGGCTTCCCTGGTGCCAACAGCTGTAAAAAATGGGAGAGCTGGGATTAGAAATCAGGCGTGTCTGAATTCAACATCTAGGTTTCCTCTAGGGAAGAAGACCTGGACTCTCTAAGATAGACTGTTTTTCCCTTTACTGCAAATACTTTTGTGGCCTTTTCTAATTATAACATGACCTATATTTGTTAAAAAATCTAAACAATACAGAAATGGGACATACATAGCAAGTGGGCATTTTCTAGAAACTCTCCCCTCCAAGAAAGAAGGGCTTTGGTATTCTAGTATTCATTCGTCTGATCTTTTTTTAAAAAAAGTATACGTCCACATACATACATGTTCTTCGTTTTTCAATATAATCGTACTTTGCATTTTTTAATATCCTGTGTTTTTAACTTAATCTTTTGGGGACATGTCATTATATATCAATATATTTGCGTCTTCTCAAAGCCTGCATGCTATGCTGTGTATGAATTCACTTAATTTATTCAATCAATTTCCTATAAAGTAAGTATTTAGATAATTTCTGATATTTTATGCTAGATAGACAGTGCTACCACAAACATCCTTAGGTATGTATCGTTTTGGAATACTGGTTAATTACTTCTCTAGGAAATAATTTTTCTAGAGATGAGTATTCATATTTTTTAAGGTTTTAATACGGGTCTTAAATATTTCCCTGAGAAAGTGTTTTACCTACTTCATACCTGTTCCAACAGCTTAAGTGTGTCTAACGCTATGAGATGGATGTGGGGACTATTTTTCCTCTTTCGCGGGATCATGGTTCTTCATCACAAATCTCCTTATGTACATTTGCTAAACGTCACATGCATTGAAAACTAGATTTCATTGCTGCTCCCGGCTTTGCCCCGTTCCACAGCCATTCGCTTTATGCCAATTGCCAAGATTTCCCAGCCAAAAGTTGAGATTCTTGGCAGGGTTTTCTGTTTGACCCAGTGTACCTTTATGTGTAAATAGGCTGTTCTGTAATTATAATTCATGATGTTTGCATGTAATAGAGGTCCTGCCCCAGAAGTGTTAACTTCATTGGATACCAACCACAGGGTTTTTTTTTTTTTCCTTCCAAATCACCACCCCCTCCCAAAAATAGAAAAAGGGAAAAGAAATTGCCAAGACTACAGACAGGCCTTTATTTCTCATGCATTGCCTGAGCACTTGTATTAAGTCATGTTTTCTCTGGTGAGAATGGCCCTTATATTTTTTTTTCTGTCCGTTTAGTCTATAAATGAAATGAAGTTACTGCTCCTATTAAAATGGAACATTGTGCCCTTAGTTTGCTCTTAACGGGTGGGAAAACCCTATTAAGTGTTTGTGAAATATGTCTTAAATACAGGAATTTTAATCTAGTGGTCTAATAAATCCCTCTCCTCTGCTCAAATGAAAGTCTTAGGTTTTCCGGCATCTGTTCAGTTATTTGTTCACCGAAACTTCCTTACAAAAACCTGACCCTGAGAACCGTGAACTGGGGACATTTCTTCCAGTGGGATATTTTTAAAAAGACATCATTCAAAGAATCAGAAACTTTGACAGGTGTATTCCATGGTAAGACACTATTTTAGAAACGTGCCTGGAATTCTTGCTCTTCGAGGGTAAAAGCCGTGAAATCTCTATGACTGCCCCAGGATGTGACAACTCGTACTATTCTAAGCCTAAGACCTCACATAATACTCTTAAGTTCATTCCTTTGCCATAAAGTTTGATAGTATCAAAAAAGTACATTCTCCTTTTCAAGTACATTCTATGGAGTTGGAAAGTTTCTCCCAAGCATATGGAGGTAGTCATAAATAGATTGACCTGGGTCTTCTGCGTTTTTCTGTCTATCATTTTTGAGGGCAAAAGTATCAAAAATGTTTTCACATAGTAAATGAGAAAATATCATGAATGTTAAATCAATCAGGTTGATAAAAATATCTCCGATTGTATGTGAAGCATGCACACTGTACTCCATGACTGAATTATTGTACACAGCTATGACTCAATAAAAAATAATTAAAAAAAAAAAGTATTTCTTAGGAAACTGAGTATATTTTTTGGTATAAATCCTATCTTTCTTTCTTTCTTTTTTTTTCATTTGGCCCCAACTATGCGATGTTTATTTCTGAAAATCAAAGCCATTTCCTTCTGTGACCAAAATGTAACCTTCAAAATCAGAACACTAACACTGATAATGGTGTTAGCCTATAGTTCTCAGATCTCATTCAAGTTTTGACTATGATGTGTTTGTAGCTGAAGGATCCAGCTCAGCATCATGGGTTATATTTGGTTTTTGTGTCTCTTTCAGGTTCCTTCAGTCTGGAGCAATTCCTCCGTCTTTTCTTGACTTTCATGTGTGGCCAATGTATTTCAGCAGAATGAGGCAAAATATATTTCAAAATAAACAATATCAGTGGGGATCCCACCTACACTGTGACTTTCAAAATGGGATGGAAATAGGAAGTGAGCATGTTCTGGCAACCATCTGGGAACGCTAAAAGTGAACTCTAAAAGTTTACTTGAAATTCATGGTCATGATGTGATTCATTTCCTCTCGTCCAAGTGGTAGGTCTCATCACTCGTGAATTCATTCACTTGCCCAGTTAGTTTTTCTTTTCTTTTCCTTCCTTTCCTTTTTCCTTTCATTTCTTCTCTCTCTCTTTTTTCTCTTTCTTTCTCTCGCTCCTTCTCCCTCTCCCTCTCCCACTCTTTCTCTCCCTTTCTCTTGTCTTTTGTCTGTTTAGCAAATATTGGAGTGTCTATTCAGCATAGGGAGAAAGAAGCCACTGAGCACAGATCTCTGAATCCAGATCAACACAGCCTCCTGGGCATCCCAAGCCCACTTCTCCCTGCCCGCATGCCAGAGGAAAGAAGCGACCAGGCACTCCCATACCCCATGTGAAACAGAGCCTTATGCAAAGAAAATACTTGCAGGATTAATTTAACTTAGTAAAAGTCTTTTCTTTCAAGGAAGAAGAGGATTCAAAGAGGAACACTAGAACAGAGAAGGAAACCGCACACAGGAATATGGAACCAAGTATGTGCTTGTTCCTTTTGTGCTTATCCTGACGAGGACAGATGCCTGGAAAATTTGAGTTGCTGAGAGCTGGGATTGTCCCAAATACTATTATGAAGATAAAAGAGGAAGTGGAACTGAGTTCGTTTGTTAAAAGTGACTAAGAAAACGCTAATGCATGTTTCACTTTGTGAGTTTAGAGATCATCCCCCCAAATCAGTATTGCCTTGCTAAGAGTCACCTTTCAGAGACTGGGCACTTCTCCCGAAGACTTTGATGTTATTTGGAGTATTTATACAAGTTCTTTTGTGTGTGTGTGGTGGAGGGGGGGAAGAGGAGTGAAATATGAAAAAGTTTGCTTGAGAAATTTTGAACAATTTTTTCATTGACAGCCAGGCCTATAAACTTTGGGGGATATTTAACTTTGAGAAAGGGTAAAATATCACACAGTGATAATCATTAGGAATAAAAGGGTGATTCACTTGTTTGTACAAATATGGGCTCAAACAACTAAGAAACAACCAGGAGTCTCTTTTTTAAAAGCTAAATAAATAAATAGCATAACAATATAGATTTTTGTTCATGCTTCTAAATATCCATTTAGACATTTCCAAAGGTCATGCTCCAAAAGGAATTCCAAGAACACTTGGAGTAATGGTATCATATTTGTTCTGAGTAAATATACCTTATCCCTTTCAAGCCACTCTAGGATGAACTCATTCCCGTGAGGCAGCTGAAAACCTATTCGGTCATTTTAACACTGTCTCCTATTTTCCCATTTGTTAGTGCCTAGAAAAGAGAGATCTAAGTGTGACAGGAGATTCTGAAATTAAGATAAAAGTTATTTTAGGGTAAAGGGAAAGGAAGGAAAGAGAGCAAACATCAGACCCTGGGGGCATTCTGAGAACCTGCCTTTGGCCATGTGGCATGGCAGGGCTGCTCTGGTGTCATCTGACCTCAGATGGCCGGAAGCCGGCTATGACAGAGGGCTGAGATATTGCAGATCGGGTTGGGGAAGGGTCAGGATCGTTAGTCATAGGAGATGCTATGAGGAAGAGGAGGAGGTGGGGGGGGGGGAGAGTGGGCGCACCAGAAACAGTTCCAGTGTTGGGAACACAGAGGGTGACCTCGGAGAATCTGGATTGTTCTTGTCTGAAGTTGAGTCTCCCCCTGCCTTCTTCTCCCTTTTGCCCCCCAAACCCCTGTCCCCTCTCTCCGACCTCCCCACTTGAGTTATATGTCTTTACTATCCCTGATATCTTTTTTCCAAACTAAAGAGACAGCAGTTTATCTCATTCTCAGCAGCGCCCTTTGCCAGCCTCAGCAAAGGTGCAATGTTCCTGGACCGGACTTTCTCTTCCGTCCGAGATTGTGATTAGGTTGCTTGGAGTGGGAGACATTCTAAGAAGCAAAATGGGGGACTTTCTGAAAGTCCTGCCCAAACCCTCCCCCATCACTCAGCCTACTTTGAAATTAATTAATGCACGGCCTGGAGAATGCAGGCTTTATGTAATAAAACCTCTCCCTCGCTCTGCCCTCGCTCTGAACCCGCGCCATGAGCATTTTAGTGACTTTGAGGCTGTTGACGGGGGAAGGGAGGGGTGGATTGACAAGTCTTGATTTGGGAGGCCTCCCTCTTTGACTGAAGACAGGTAGAGACAGTGGCGGCAGCAGCACCCCAAACAGTCTGGCTTTCTCTCTCCCTCTCCCTCTCTGGGAAACACCCAGCCTTGGGGGCCTGTGCTGAGCTTCCTTGCTGTCTCCTTTGGGATACCTTCTTTCCTAGGACACCTGTAAGTCACACACTTTGCTGCACATTAGAATCATCTAGGGGAACGTTTCACACCCTGACCAACCACCCTAGAATCTCCAGAGGCAGGTAGGGCCCACAGCAGTGGTTTCTGCCCACGTGATTCTAAAGGCGTGGCTAAATTTGAAACCTAATGGCCTGGACCAGAGCTGCTTAAGCTTTAAGTGCAAAGAAATCCTCTGGGTGGGGATATTGTTAAAGACTCTGATTCAGAAGGTTTAAGATGGGATCTGAGATTCTCTGTCTCTTGTAGGATGCTGCTGCTGGTCCACAGATCACACTTGGAGGAGCAAGTTCCTAGAGCAATTGTTCTCAAACTTGTGCATCAGAATCGTCTGCAAGGTTTGCTGAAATGCACATTCCTGGTCCCCATTCTTGGAGTGTTTTCTTCAGTAGGTTTGGATGGAGGGCCTGAGAAACTGCATTTTTATCAATTTCCTAGCTGATACCTTCACTGCTGCTCCAGGGACCAACTCTGAGAGCCACTGGCCTGGACTGCTTGGATAATGTGGCTTGTAGGTCTTCCTGAATGTGCCCATTCGAACTTCATTGAAGTAGCCATTTATTCAATCAACCAGCATTTACCGCAGGCTCCTACCAGGGACCAGGGATGTACCAGGCACATAGAAGGCAGTGCCGTGTAACTGTTGGCAGCACTAACTTTAAGGACAGAACACATGGCATGAATCTCAGCCTTGGCTTTCTAGCTTTCTAACTAGAGCAGATCATTTTATTTCTCTGAGCCTCATTTTTTCTGTCCTGTAAAATGAAAACAAGATAAGTTGCTCTGCAAGTGGAATACCAACGTGCCTCTTCAACATGTCTTGCATAATGGAATTGCCTGTTTATGTGTCTCTTTTCTCCAAGTTGGAGGTCAGTGGTAGCATCTACATATCAGTAATTTGCAAACACCTAGCACGTAGTAGAAGCTCAATACATACCTGGTGACTGAACGATGGGAGAGGCATCTGGCTCGAGCCTCTGAGTCACGGACAGTAATGCCACAAGACTGATTTCAATTTCATCGTGTAAACATCTAGAAGTGAGATTCTTAAATCATAGGTCAGAAATATTTTTAATTTTTCCGAGGAATTTTCATACTGTTTTTCATAGCTGCAGAATCAATTCACATTCTGACCAAGACTGTACAAAGGTTCTCTTTTGTCCACATCCTCACCACCAGTTACTATCTTTTCAAAATACCAGCTATCTCTATAGGTGTGAGGTGATGTTTCACTGTGGTTTTGATCTGCATTTCCCTGAAGATGAGTGATGTTGAGCACCTATGTTTTCTATATTCCTGTTGCCCATTTGTGTGTTTTCTTTGGGAAATGTCTATTCCAGTCCTTAGCCCATTTTTAATCTGGTTCTTCCTTTATTTCTTTGGCTATTGACTTGTAGGAGTTTCTTATATAGTTTGGATATCAACCTTATTAGGGATATATACTGGTGGTTTACAAATATTTTCTCCTATTCTGGGGGTTGCTTTTTATTTTGATGATTGTTTTCTTTGCCATGGAAAAGGTTTTTTTAGTTTGATGTAGTCCCATTTGTCTGTTTTAGCTTTTGTTGCTTAGGCTTTTGTTGTTAACTCTGAAAAATTATTGACAATGTCAATATCAAGAAGTTTTTCCCTGTGTTTTCTTCTAGGAGTTTTACAGTTTCCAATCTTACATTTAAGTCTTTAATCCATTTTGAGTTGATTAATGTGTACAGTGTAGGATAGGGATCCAACTTTATTATTATGCATGTGGAGATCCAGTTTTATCAATACCATTTATTGAAGAAAATATCCATGTATTTTTAGCAACCTTGTTGAAGATCAGTTGACCATATATGCATGGGTTTATTTCTGGGAAATTTTTCCATTGGTCTATCTTTATGCCAGTGCTATGCCATTTTAATTACTGTAGCTTTATAATATGTTTCAAAATTAGGATGTGTGATGCCTCCAGCAATCTTCTTGCTCAAGATTGGATATTTTGTGGTTCCATAAGAATTTTAGGGTTGATTTTTATTATTTTGAAGCAGAGCCCCTGAGATTAGGTGGGGCAAAGTCTCCAGTTCTGTCCAGTGGGCTATTTGTCACTTCCACTCCAGAGGATACAAAAGTAGACCTGAGTTTTCTGAGAGCTCTTTTTCCCTACTTTCAGACTAACTTAGCAGATGACGCAGCTAACAGTCATCAGTGCTGCCATTGGTCTGGGTACCTGAATGGCCATATGGAGCTGAGCTCCCTGACATCCTTCTCTGAACACACAACATGACTAAAAAAAAAAAAAAAAAAAAGGAATCAACCTTTATTATATTGAGTCACAAAAATTCCAGGGAAATTGACTGCAGCATAGCCTAGCTTCAACTGAATCATTTATCTTCCAACACAACAAGCCAAGCTCACACTCTCATGGAGATCTTTGTAACAGTTGTGACCTTCTTGAATTATTCTCCACCTCTAGGCATTCAAATCCTGCCCATCTCCCACAAGCCATTTAACCTGAGACACCTTCACTGGTAGCCCTAGTCAGCAATCATTTCTTCCTGTCATTGATGCATTTCATAAATATCACTTGAGTATTTATTATGTGTCAAGTGATTCAATAATGATGAGTGATTCTAATTCATTAAGAAAAAGAAAGCAATGTTTCCCATCCTTAATTCCTCTCTCTAGGACTTTTGAGTCTCTGATTACTTTCTTTTTTCTTAATGTGTTTATGTAATCTTCTGCTGTTACAGTTTAATGAGATTTTAGCAGCCCAGAGAGGATGCTGTTGTTCTTAAATAACCTTTCTTTTATATCCCTTCCTCCTTTCTTTCCTCTTTTCTGCAAATTTTTGTTGCATTAGGCTGTCAAACAAACACTTTGCTAGGAAGGCCACCCCAACCTGTAGGAACTTCCTCCCTGTCAAGGATCTGGTCCATTCACCACTGAGCATAAGCATCATGAAATGTGAGTGTGCACTTTGCAATTAAAGAAACCTGGACCAAAATAATAAAAATCAACCCTAAAATTCTTATGGAACCACAAAATATTCAGTCTTGAGCAAGAAGAACAAAGCTGGAGGCATCACATATCCTAATTTCAAAACATATTACAAAGCTACAACATTTTACAGTTGGCTCAAACTGCTGCCAACACTTGGACTTGGACATAGTCAGCTGCTTGATTTTCAGAGGTGACCCCATGTGGTGGACAGAAACTTGTTTGACATAATCATCACCACGTGGAAGGTGTGTAGGCCCAGTCCACACACAGCATCGAGATGTTAAGGTTCGCTACTTGAATTTTGGTGTAAGGGGACCTGTAAAAGCTGGGTTGAGAGGTAAACCATGGTACCCTTGGTACTTCTGGCTCAGGTATGTTTATCATGCCTTTGGGGCTTTGAACGTCTGGCCTAAGCCAAGAGTGACCCATGGATAGGACTCAGCTTCTCCATCTCTGGGGAATAACAGGACAACGTTTCTTTTCAAATAAGAACAAGGAGCTGTGGTGACCTGGAGCAGAAATAGGTTACTGAGGACACATTCAACCAATGTCTGTTATGTGAATGAACCCAGTTGAATTCAGCTTGAAAAGTCATTTCCCGTCCTTTCTGCTTAACCCTAAACTCATTCTTGATTTTTCTCCGTCCAAACTACTTTTTTATGGGAGGGAACATGTAAAAGTATTTCTATAATAAGGAGAAAAGAAAGGTTGGTCAGCAACTGGTTTACAGAAAAGAAGTCATCCACTCAGGGTCATTTACGGTCATTTCATATGTACCAAAATTGTGTCAATGCTAAGGATATCCCATCTCTTCAAACTTATCTGCCACTCTAATCATCACTTCTGTCATCTCCAGTCACTCTAGTTGTCTTGAGTTTGCCTAAATGTGCCATGCTCATTTCTGCCTCTGGGCCTTTGCATAAGACTGGTATGATTTGGTCTGGGATCCTTGCCAAAGAACTTGTGTTCTGATCTTCACATGTCCTCTTCAGAGGGCTCTTTAATTGTTCTTTCCCCTTCCACTTACTCTGTCATATCACACTCATTGCTGTCTTTACTTGAGAGCCCTTACTAATGTAAAAATAATCTAATTTTCCCATCTTTATTATCTATCATTCTTGACTAAAATGTAAGTTTCATGCAAGCACGGACCTTCTTTGTCTTGTTCCCTGCTGTGTCCCCAGAACCGGGTATGATGTGCTTAGAATATAGAGGTACATCCTCAGTAAATAGTAACCAGATGAGTGAATAAGACACAGTGTGTAGCAAAGTGATTAGGAGAAGGAGGCGGGGTTCAAAATCTGGCTTGTATAGTTACAAGCTATAAGACTTAGAAAATCAACTTCTCTGAGCCTCATTTTCTGCAACTTTCAAATTGCTGTAAGAATATTTATAACCATTGAAAGGACTGAACGAAGTAAAGCAGACAAACACTTACATGTGGTAGGTGCTTGATAATGGAAAATAATTACCACCCTTTTCTTCTTCATCATCATCAGTAGTAGCAGTAGCATTGTTGGAATCATCACTCTTGCTTAGAGTGGAGGGAGGACCAGGAAAGATTAAAGTTAGAGGCAGGGACTTTACTTGAAATGCTACTGTAATTATCTACTCAATACCTCGCATTACTGAGCTCTTTCCACCTGCCGGGCACTGTGCTAAGTGCTTGATGTACATCTCAGGTGACATCACTCTGAGACTTATGAGTACATTAGAAAAAATATAGAGCAAGCAGGATTCAAAATATTTTTTTCCCATTCCAACTACAAACTCACCCCAACTACAAACTCACCTCATCATCACCACGAGTCTTATTCTGACATTCCTACTTCATAGGGTATTTTCCCAAACCAGATGATTCTACACCAACTTGGACACTGAGCTACTGTGAGTTCCATAACCTATGTTTCCAAAGTATAGTGTCATCCCCCATCCTTTAATGGGTGCTAAAGATTCCAGTTTCATCACCTTTAACACTGGGGTTGCTGGAGGAAAGCCTCATAGATATGATAGATGTCCTGAGGCCAGGAACAGCTGAGCCTGGTAATGACAGCTCCTCAATGGGACCCTGGGTCAGGCCCATATTCTTTTCTCATATGGGCCAGGATTTCTCTTTGATCAAAGTGGAATTGCTTTAAGGAAGCATTACTCTGCTACATGTCAGCCTTGACAAATGAGCCAGTTCCAAGATGGATATATCAATTCCATGACATTGTGCATAATTTTTCTCAGATCTAGCCACAATTTTATCCATTCCTCCTGAGGACCTCTGAGAGCCAGACAAATGCTTTCATTGACCATCTGAAGGGAAAAAGAGTGACTACCATGTGTGTTGGACTGAGCTGGGGTCTGTAGAGAAACCTCATTTATGAATCCAGTGAAGCTTCCTTCTCTTCCAGATCTAAGGTTGATCTTATTGACAGGTGATTCAGAACCACCCTCTGGGTCAGAGTGAGGTCTTCCCATTTGGTTCTCCCTGAGGCCTTTAGGGAGTGGGTGATTTGATAAGTTTTTTAATTTTTTAAAAAAGTGTGTATAGATTATTATTTGGAACTCTTAACCACTAATGACATTCTTTTGAGGGCAGTATACAAGTTTTGCTGAAACTGTGAAGGTAAAATTACCTGTACGAACGTAAGTAGGGCAGTAGTGACATGTATAATTGTCTATGTGACATGGTGCTGGCACAATGCAAAGAACATTGAAGAGTCTTCTGTTGTAAGATTGACAGAGATGTTTCTTCTCCAAGTCTATCTTAGATCGATTCATGGTATCTCCCTAAAATTCTGGGTTAAAATAGATCCTAAGACCACATCTAGGCTCAACAGGAAAAAATTTTGAAAGGATTGATTAGTAATGTCTGCTGTGGGTGAGACAATAGAGACTTAGGTCCTGAAAGCCAAATAGAATTCTCCTACTTACTGTGCAATGGTCCCATTTTCCAGATGGGCAACCTGCATCTCAAATGAAAGTAACCGGTCCCAAATTAGATAACATGCTACAAGGTAACTCCAGTCCTAGTACCTTTCTCACTGCGTTATGAGATTCAACTCAAATCATCCACTAGAGAAAAGCAGACTAATTAAAGAAAACACTTGTGGACAGGCTCACATTGTGAGTTTAGTTTGATGGCTTCCATCAACATCTGATAAATTGGTGACTTGCACAATGTGGTTTATTTTAAACTGCCCCCATTTTATTTCCTTTGCAAAGGGCCTGAATAATTTTAACTGGCCATTTTGTACCAGTCATTTACGAGCCATGGGAACGTCTTGAATTTATACAGTCGGATTAAAGTTATTGTGAAACAGGGTGATGGGGTTCTCACAGGGGATACCCAAGGGACAGGAGTTATTGGCTTGTTATTTGTTGAGTGATGGGCTCTAAACTCACCTCTCTCTCCCCCAGTGATATGTTATACCACCCTGATCCTTTTTTTTTTTCCCATGGTATCTTCTCCCAGACTGGCTGGCACAGCTGAAAAATAAACACTGGGTGTCCCCAGCATATGGTATAGGAGTGGGAAGGCAGGAATCATATTCATTTCTGATACACCCTAGAAATCTTGACATCAATGCATTTCTGTCTCTCTTCTCAATTCCGTGAGTAGATGCTTAATATGATCTCTGATTTTCCAAGGGAGGAGGCCAGTGTGGGATCCTACCCAGACACACAGTGGGAAAGCAAATCTCTTGACAGACTGGGACAGAAAACTCTCCTTTCTTTAGAAGACGGATCTGTCCTCCTCATTTAATCCCAGGCACAGCTGTGCTGCTCAGGGCATAGAGACATCAAATGAAAATGGATTCTGATTTGGGAATCATTGGGCAAATCTAATTTTGGATTATTCCTTTTCCACAGTCTCCTCACTCTGTTGTGGGTTTGTGCCAAGGCACACAAAGAGGACATTACCTGAGGCAGAAACCAAGTGCCTGTCACTGGAGATGGCGGAATGTCAGGTGCCTGTACCGCCCCTGCCCAGGGTGGCTGCTGCTCCCAAGGTGCCTCCTCTGCACCAGGCGCCCTGCATGTCTGATCTTTACTCTCTACAGCTTCCCTTTGAGGTGGGTCTCCTATTCTTCCATTTCACAGTTGGGGAAAGTGAGGTTTAGAGATGTGAACGAATTTTTTCTAAGTGTCACTAGGTACTAGTCAGATTTCATTTATCCACTCACGTATTAAATATGATTAAGTACTGACAGCATGCCAAGAACTCCATGTAAATGGTGGCCATCAGACCAAATTGTTTAATGAATGAAATGAAGAGCTCACATTGCAAAAAGTTGGGAAAATGATGTTCCAGGTACGGGCGGGGGGAAGAGCATGAGTGTTCTAGGTTAAAAGGTATGGAATACAGAAACTACCCCAAGGGGGAAAGGACATGCTGTATTATCTCCCGAAGGTAAAAATGCATGTGGGTTTTGGGAAGGGGTGGGAATGGGAAGCCAGGAAGTGGAGCTGATAGCTTCTCTCTTCTCTGCCCCTTAGCTTCATGGTTCTCTGCTCCTCATGCAAATGGTGATCAAAGATGACCGCCATCAAACTCTCGTAGTAGACATTAAGGCACTTAAATAGAATTACTTCCTCTGTCAGCCCAAACTCCAGAATCCTGGGGACAAAATTTCTATTGGCTTAGCTTCTATCAAGTGTTAACTCTGAATATCAGGGTCTGAGGGTGGATGGGCTCATATTGTATGATGTGATGTCTGGGGGCTGATCAGTGTGGGCGAAGGACTCAGTAAATGGCCATCAGGATGTAAACAGCCTAACAGATGCTGCCTCACTCAGTAACAGACAAGAGCTAGAAAGAAATCAGACCAAAGTGTTCTGAGCTCAAAACGTGAAAGTGGAAAATGAACTTCTCATAGTATACCACCTCCAAATAGCACAACACTGGCCCAGGAAAATCATTTTGGCCATTTGTGCCTCCCATAGGGTCAACTCTACATTGCCAGGAAGCATGCTAACGGTATGTGATCCACCGTCTAGGGATGTCCAACTTGTAGCCTGCAGGCTGTGCACCAAGTATTTGAGGACTGTTTTGGTTATCTATGGTGTTCGATATCATGAAAAGTATTCACAGACTCTTTGTTTGTTCATCAGCTTTTGTTAGTGTTTCTGTTTTTAATGTGTGGCCCAAGAAAACTCTTCTTCTTCCAGTGTGTGGCCGAAAAGGCTGGACATGGCTTGCTCCACACCTGCGCAGTTACTATGGGTCTACTGTGCTGTGCTTGTCCTCATATAGCGGATGGGTGAAGGCGACCCTCTGGGGCTCAAACACCTGGATTTCAGCACCAGCTCTGCCACTGTGTGGCCCTGAGACAGCTAACAACTCTCATTAGGTAAGTCAGTTTTCTCCACTGTAGCACGCAAGATAATAGGAGTTTCTAGCTCAAAGGGTTACTGAGAAGATCAAATGAATTAATACAGGTTAAGGACTTATTGAGAAACATCCAACATATGCAAGTTATTTGGAGATGTTCAGACCGAACACCCTGGGAAACTGTGATTTAAGACAGTCCCACAGAGAGGGATGGTGTGATAGGTCAGGGGTTGCAATCTTGTGGGAGCTCAGTTGCCATCATGAAATGATAGGTCCAAGCACGGCCAACACAGTGTCTTTGAAATCATGTTCCAAATACCACATGGAACCATGGACCCAGACGCTGACCCAATCCACTGGCCCAGCTTGGCTTCATTAGTCCCCTAAGATCACCCACTCAGATCAAAGAAAGCCCATTCTCGACCAGTCAGAGACTGCACAACAGACCGGTGACTGTCCCTCCAGGGAATGAAATTCCAATTTGCTGGTTAGCTCCGGAGAAAAAGGAGGCCATGGAACTGTGTTCTTCTTTCCAATATGGTTGATTGAGGTTGAGCACGTGCCAAGGCCGGGAGGAGGTATTGAGGTTGCAGAAATCAAGACTCAGTCACGGATTTCAGGGACCTCGATGCTCAGTGGGAGGAAGCTGTGTGCATCCACAATTACAGGGAACAATGAATGTTTTTTATTGTTCTGGTAAGGATTTCATGGGATTATAAAAAAAGGTAATAAAAACGGGAACAATAAAGTGAGTTAAATTAAGTGCAAAAATAAAATAATATAAATTCATGAAGGGGATGAAACAAGGGGAAAGTGAGGGAAGTGGGGGATGAAAGGTAGCGGGGGGTAAATTAGTGGCTGAAGTCAAGAGACTGGCTTTAGAACTTGGGGTTTTCCTCTTCTGAGAAAGAATCATGAACTTGAGAAAGAGAGTCTGACTTTCTGCCTCTTCTGTAAAGCAGTTATAACAAGTTGTAACAAAAATTGCATGGGGGGGTTGTGATGAAGAAATAACAGAAGTTCTACATAGCAACTTATATGATACATTGTAGAAGCTTATTAGCTGTGAGGGTGAGGTTTCCATGGTGGGCTAGTGGTACGAAGCCTGGGACCACAATGCTTTGCTGTTTGCCTCTTTTACCTAAAAGTAGAAGTATCAGCCAAGTAGGAAACAGGGCCCTGCTTTATTAATAACCAATACTAATTAATAATCTGGCCAGCACTCAGTGGTGCCAAACAGGGATCTTTCTGGCAGAGCCAGACTTGGGCTTTGCTTGGGAAATAAATGAGGGTTCCTGCTCCTATATCTTCTTGACAAGTTCCCAGCCAGGCTTGCTTCCTCATCCTGGATAAGAAAGAGTCAGAGCAAAAGACAAAAAGTGCCCAGACCCCGTTTAAATTGGACATATGGTCTCCTAGAAAAAGGGACGATAGCTTTGCTTGTCCCTAGATTTGGCCCTGTGTCTTAAGTTTTGGCCAGTATTTTGTAAGAATCTTTTTGTAACACAAACATTTGTATCCTCTTAAATATTTTGAAATAAAAATACCAATGATATATGTATTTAAAAAATAGCAAGCAAGATCTTTATTTCTTTGCATATTTGTTTGTTGGTTTCATTTTTTTGTTCCCTTTTCCTTCCTGGTGTTGAGCTATGAATACAACGGCTGAAATGCTGACAGTCAACAGGTTATTCGGACATGGGGCCGCATCCTTCAAAACGTGGAGCAACAGTCTGGAAATGAACCTTGCTCTCTAGAGGACACTGAAATGCAAGATCTTTGAATTAGCTCTGGTCTTTTTTTCTTTTGGGTTTATAAGTGAGAAAGAAGGACACTTCTACTTTGTGTAAACTACAGTTAGTCTGAGACTGTTATTCACAACCAGGCATAATTCTACATCACACAGAGGTCGTGGAACCTGTTTTGGAAAAAGATAGCATCTATAATCGTAAAGTCATGGGTTTTTGAAAGATACAGAATGGAGTGAGATATATTCAAAAAGGTTTTTGTTTGTTATGATCTTGGACTAAAAGGGGGCTTTGAGCTTCCAGTAGGCATCAGGTACTTGGCTGGATGTGCCAAAATCCGAGGATGATTAAAATTCTGACCATCCCTTTTTTTACATTTTTGGCATGAGGCCTACAGGCAAAGATTAATTTTATGTATCATCGAGGTGTTCTGCTTCCAAGAGGAAACAATATTTGAGGTAGACTTGAGTATGGGGAGAATTTGATTGAGAGAGAGAGAGAGAAGGAGGGGAGGGGAAGAGGGTAGAAAATAAAATGCCTCGGAGAGCTAATTGCAGTACCGAAAGTCACGGGGAAAAGCTCTTCTCCCATTGTGAATAGTTCAGTGTTGGTCTTCGTTTAGTTAGAGAGTCCCTCTGGGTGCTTAGTTGTGTGGATTTGATTCCCAGTTCTTGTTATCTGGGTGACTTAACACAGGCTCAGATAGGTTGTCACCTTCTGGTAGAGGTAGGAAGTTGCCATTACTGTTGGACATTCAGACCAACACCAGCAGAATTGCAGGGCCCACCGGTGGCATCTTTTGCTGCATGTTTCATTTTCCCCACACTAGACACATTTGGTATTCTTCTAACTATAGCACAACACTCTCCCCTCCCTGTGCTCCAAGGGCTGCAGCTCACGGTGAAAAAGGTTAGGTACTGACATAGCCCACAGTGTGATTGGCACTCCCCGGGGTTGTGCAATGGTCAGTTTACGCAATGATCAGCAGACCTTCTGTCAAGTTCCTCTGAGAGAAAAACTAGGAATGGGAGGGGGACGAATGCCATTTCATCTCTTGTCATTCTTCTGCCCAGTCAGTCCTTCCACCTCCCCTGGAATGTCACTGTCAAGAGGCCAAGGGTGTTTCGTCTGTTTTATTCAACTCCACGTTCCCAGGGATCAATAGTAGATACTCAACAGCAAAATGAATCGTGGGTGTTGTTCCTCATGGAAACACTTCTTCATTCCACCTCAGAATCTCCTCCAAGCTTCCATTTTGCAGTCACGGGTTGCTGCAAGGTCACTAAAGCAACCAACAAAACTTCCAAATGTGCATAAGAACTGTTCCCATTCCCTAGATTGCTGGTGGCTAGCTCTGTGCCTGATTTCCCGCCATCTTATTTTTGGCCCTGATCTCAGAGGCCTGAAGCATGACATCATCACTGCAGAAGACTAAGCACGTGGATGTGGAGAAAAGGAAACACTTCTTCACTGCTGGGGGGAATGCAAGCTGGTACCTTTCTTTTGGAAAGAAGTTTGGAGAGGAGTCAGGGATCTAAATGTAGACCTGTCTTTGATCCTGCTTTGCTCTGCTAGGTGTATATCCAAAAGACCAAAAATCACTTGGCAACAAAGATATTTGCACCAGATTGGTTCATTGCAGCTCAATTCATAATTACCAGGTCTTGGAAGAAGCCCAAGTGCCCATCGACCCCTGAATGGATTAATAAATTATGGTATTATTATATATAAATAAAATATGTATACCATGGAATACTATGCAGCATTAAAAAAGATGGAGACTTTACCTCTTTTATATTTACATGGATAGAGCTGGAAAATATTCTTCTTAATAAAGTATCTCAGGAATGGAAAAAAAAATCCAATGTACTCCGTACTACTATAAAACCAATTTGTAATCACTCACACTTTCATATGAGCGATGAATCACAACTATAGCCCAGGATAAAGGAGGTGGTCTGATGGAGGGTTAATGGTGGGACCACACCTATGGAGCATATTGCAAGGGTACAAGTCAAATCTATCAAGTATTGAACACAAATGTCTTAACACTGTGATTAATTAAATGAGGTGAAAGCTAAGTTAATTAGTAGGATGTAAGCACTCCAATTTGTACAAATAATCAACACATGGAATCCCACAAAGGCATGAATGTATTCATGATCTATGTATATATGACTTAATAAAAAAAACAAAAAGTTAAATGCCTTCTGTAAAAATAGCCAGGCATTGTGGTAGGCACCTGTAGTCCCAGCTAATCCAGAGGCTTAGGCAAGAAGATTGCTTGAGTCCAAGAGTTTGAGGTTGCTTTGAGCTATGACACTATGGCACTCTACTGAGGGTGATAAAGTAAGACTCTATCTAAAAAAAAAAGAAAGAAAATTCTAAAAATTATTTTTTTCAAACACAAGGAAAATAATCCCTAAGTTGCAGAAAGGAATGAGAAACACACACAAGAAGAAAAGAAATCCTCCAGGATAGGAGACAAAGGGAATCTGTTTTGTTTTATTTGAGACAGTCTCACTTTGTCACTCTTGGTAGAGCACTGTGGCTTCATAGCTCACAGCAACCTCAAAGTCTTGTGCTCAAGCAATTCCCTTGCCTCAGCCTCCCAAGCAGCTGGGGCTACAGGTCCTTACCTCTACACCTGTAGTGGCTAGATTTTTTGTTTGTTTTATTTTTTGAGATAGAGTTTCCTTTTGTTGCCCTCGGTAGAGTGCTATGGCATCATAGCTCATAGCAACCTCAGACTCCAGCTCAAGCAATTTTCTTGCCTCAATCTCCCAAGTAGCTGGAACTACAGGCACCCACCACAACACCCGGCTATTTTTAGAGATGAGGTCTGTCTTCTCTGGCTCAGGCTGGTCTTGAATCTGTGAGCTCAGGGCAATCCACCGGTCTTGGCCTCCCAGAGTGCTAGGATTACAGGTGTGAGCCACCACACCCAGCCAAGAAAGGGAAATCTGGTATAGGTAAGCCAGACACCGTGGTTTCCTATGTTGGTGAATAATTATAGGCTTCTGGGTATGACAGGAGGGGAATTCCAACACAAGGCAGGAGATGTGCCTTCAGCCATTCGAGTTGAGGAAGCTAGAACCACACCCTGGCATGGAGCCTGGTGCTTCAAATGTTTGTCCTCCTGGACTAGGAAAATTTTGCCCACAAGAAAGCTATCAAGAAACAAATCTGTCTTGAATGTTAAGGGAATAAAACAAGTCCCGTGAATGATTACAGTGTGATGGAGTAAGCCTCTATAGCCTATCTCTAGCACAGATTACAATTAAAACCTGAAGACAAAATGGCTCGGCACCCGTAGTACAGTGGTTACGGCCCCAGCCACATACACACTGAGGCTGAACCAGGCTGGGGCCAGCTAAACGGCAATTCAACAAAAAATAGCTGAGCGTTTGGCGGGCACCTGTAGTCCCAGCTACTTGGGAGGCTTAGGCAAGATAATCGCTTAAGCCCAAGAGTTAGAGGTTGCTGTAAGCTATGATGCCACCGTACTCTACTGAGGGTGATGTAGTGAGACTCTGTCTTAAAAAAAAAAAAAAAAAAAAAATTCTGAGGACAAAATACAGAAAGCATCTATGTGAATCCTATGGAAAGTCAGCAATTGCAGGCAAAACAAGAGAGTAGGCAAAATGTGAACAATGAGGGTGACACCTGTGGCTCAAAGGAGTAGGGCGCCAGCCCCATATACCGGAGGTGGTGGGTTCAAACCCGGCCCCTGCCAAATAAAAAGACTCTGTCTCAAAAAAAGAAAGGAAAAGAAATGTGAAGAATGGTCCAAGAGAATGAATCTGAGTCATCTAGGGTTCTTTGCTCTCTATCTTCAAGTTTTTACCTGAGAGCAGACATGATATAAGAACTCTGCAGGAAGCCCTATTGTTCAGTCCAGAGGAAAGAAAATGGGGCCCCTGTGAGCTGGAGAGTGTGTGAGAAAATCTGTTTTTGCCTACTTTTTTCTCCCAGGTTTGCCTAGGATGGCTTATGTTACAGGGCTGCACTGTAGCAGTGCAGGTGTTTAAAACTATAAGCCAAACCCATCTATGGTCAGAAAAACTGGGAACCTGGGGAGACAGGATCTTAAATCCAAGAAGTGTTGAGACTCACCATTGTTTTTTCACTTTCACTCTCACCTTTACTCCCAGGGTGACTCCAGTCATTTGGTGCTGCATGGCAATGTATGCAGTTAAAACTCCAGAGGAAATCCCATTTTTCTAACCAGAGGACCAGGGAAGTGGTGCTCTGGGGCTAGAGAGTGTGGGGAAAACCATAGAAGAGAGCTGGAGAAAGGGATCATCTAATTCTATGAATGAACAAGTTTCAAGCTCCATCCCTTAGGTATACACAAGCATGACAAATATAAAATGGGAAAGCAAAGACTTAAAAACTGAATTAGGATAAAATCAAGACAAAACAAAAAAATCCTTCTTATTGGTATCAGCTGGGCAAAGAATTCATGAAGACCCCCCAAAGCAATCAAGTAACAAAAAATAATAAATAAATGGCAGCTGATCAAATTAAAAAGCTTCTACATAGACTCAGAGCCTGTAGCTCAAGTGGCTAAGGGGCCAACCACATACACCAGAGCTGGTGGGTTCGAATCCAGCCTGGGCCTGCCAAACAACAATGATAACTACAAACAAAAAATAGCTGGGCGTTGTGGTGGGCACCTGTAGTCCCAACTATCTGGGAGGCTGAGGCAAGAGAATTGCTTAAGCCCAGGAGTTCGAGGTTGCCGTGAGCTGTGATGCCATTGCACTCTATCTAGGGCCACAACTTGAGGCTCTGTCTCAAAATAAAAAAAAACTTCTACACAGCCAAGGACACAAAGAGCAAACAGACAATCCACAGAATGGGAAAAAATGTTTGCATGTTATGTATCTGATAAAGGACTGATAACCAGGATCTACAAAGAGCTCAAGAAAATTAGCAAGAAACAACCAAACAATCCCAACAAGGGGGCAAAAGCTAGGCCCAGTGTCCCATGCCTATAATCCTAGCGCTCTAAGAGGCTGAAGGAGGTGGATTGCTTGAGGAGTTTAAGACCAGCCCGGCAAGAGCAAGACCCCCATCTCTACTAAAAATAGAAAAGCAATACCTGTTCCAGGTCCATGGAACATTCTCCAAAATTGATCATATCCTAGGACACAAAACAAACCTCTATAGAATCAAAAAGAATTGAAATTTTACCTTGTATCTTCTCAGACAAGGCACTAAAGGTGGAACTCAATGCCAACAAAAACGTTCAACCCCACACGAAGGCGTGGAAACTAAACAACCTTCTGTTGAATGACAGTTGGGTGCAGGAAGAAATAAAAGAGGAAATCATTAACTTCCTTGAGCATAACAACAATGAAGACACAAGCTACCAAAACCTGTGGGATACTGCAAAAGCAGTTCTGAGAGGAAAACTTACCGCTTTAGATGCCTCCATTTCGAAAAACAGAAAGAGAGCGCATCAACAAACTCACAAGCCATCTTATGGAATTGGAAAAAGAAGAACTTTGAGTCGAGATGATCTGGGGTTCTATATCCATCTGAAAGGAGTGTGTCGGGGTCGTTAGTAAAACTTGAGAAGTTTGCATTTATGATGGTCATCAGTAGGGTTTCTAGTCCTTTGGGACAATCTTCTTCATTTTTAGGAATCCCTATTATTAGTATGTTTGAACGCTTCATGGAGTCTCATTGTTCTCCAAGCACCTGTTCTGCTCTTCCCCTCTCCTTTTCTGCCTCTTTAACTACCTGGGTGAATTTGAAAACTTTACCCTCTAGCTCTGAGGTTCTTTCTTCTCCATAGTCTAACCTATTTTCAATACTTTCTACTGCCTCTTTACATTCACTGATTGTCTCCTTCATTTCCTTCAGCTCTGTCATATCCTTTCTATATTCTGTATATGTCTTTTCTGATTTTTTTGGTTCTGTCTTTCCATTTTCTTGTTCATTTCTTTTATTGTCTTTATCATCCATATTTTAAATTCCAAATTCCCTTGCTTGGCATCTGTAGCTCAAGTGGCTAGAGCACCAGCCACATACACCAGACCCGGTGGGTTCGAATCCAGTCTGGGCCTGCCAAAGAACAATGACAACTACAACCAAAAAATAACTGGGCGTTGTGGCAGGCACCTGTAGTCCCAGCTATCTGGGAGGCTGAGGCAAGAGAATCACTTAAGCCCAAGAGTTTGAGGTTGCTGTGAGCTGTAATACCATGGCACTCTACCCAGGGTGACAGCTTGAGACTCTATCTCAAAAAAAAAAATTCCAAATTCCTCTTCTAGGGCCAGGCATGGTGCCTCATGCCTATAGTCCTACCACTCTGGGAGGGTGAGGTGGGTGGATTGCTCTGAGCTTACGAGTTTGAGACCAGCCTGAGCCAGAGAGAGACTCCTCTCTAAAAACAAAAAAACAGCAGAGGCTTGGCGCCTGTAGTTCAGTGGTTAGGGCGCCGGCCACATACACCAAGGATGGCGGGTTCAAACCCAGCCCAGGCCTGCTAAACAACAATGACAACTACAACAAAAAAATTGCTGGGCCTTGTGGTAAGCACTTATAGTCCCAGCTACTTGAGAGGCTGAGGCAAGAGACTCACTTAAGCCCAAGAGTTTGAGGTTGCTGTGAACTATGATGACACAGCAATATACTAAGGGTGACAAAGTGAGACTCTGTCTCAAGAAAAAATTAAAATAAAAAATAAATTCCCTTTCTGTCAAGTCCATTAATTCTTTATAGGTGGAGTCTTCTGCAGTAGCTGCCTCATGGTCTCTTGGGGGAAGTTCCACTCTTTATGTTTTTCGTGTTGCCTCAATTTTTCTGTTGGTTCCTCTTCATGCGTTCTTTCTTCTTGTTTGCCTCCTTGTTCTCTCTTTTTTTTTTTTTTGCGGCTTTTGGCCAGGGCTGGGTTTGAACACACCACCTTTAGCATATAGGGCTGGTACCCTACTCCTTTGAGCCACAGGTGCTGCCCCTTGTTCTCCTTTTTACTTCTCACTGCTTCCTTTGTTTAAAAAGAAGTCCTTGCTTCTGATGACAGTATGATGTTGCAATGTGTCACTGGGACACCAGGTCGTGCTGTGGCATTTTTTAGGAGACAGAGCACAGCCAGCAACCTCTATGGTCCTTATTCCAAACTTAGTTGCTTTACATGATTGCCTGATTGTTTCCTCAGCATTCAGACCCTGCCAGTTGGGATTTTAAAGTTCACAAGAATCCTTCAAGGGCAAGTCTCACAATACCTCCTGACTCCAGTTCCCATAGGGTGAAGAAGTCCCTCAGCCTGTTCCAAGAGTAGAGTTCTGATCCTGGCAGGTGGAATTAAGATGGCCGTGCTATAGGTCCAGGCTAAGATGTTCTCATGACCTTCCCACAATGGCAGCCCCCTGGCCAATGAAACCTTCTCAGTATGGCCGCCTTGCCAGCCACCAAACCTATAGCAAGTCCACTCTGACTGGCATTTAAATATGGTTGCTGTGTACTGTTCAAGTCTACACACACTTTCAAGTTTGCCACTCAACTGAAGAGAATCACTTAAGCCCATTTGAGGTTGCTGTGAGCTATGACGCAACAGCACTCTACCCAGAGCAACAGCTTGAGACTCTGTTTCAAAAGACCACAGCTTCCTTCAACAACTGAAAACTCTGGAAAGGGTTCCTCCCATCCGGGACCTCTGTGGGTGGTCAGCCAATCCAAGCCAATCTTAATCACTTGCCTAATTCATCAGATTTCCACCACTCTGGATCATACGCTGTATTTAGCTCACCACCTCCTCTCTGTGCTCCCTGAGCTATGACTCTGGGTAAGGTCCTTGCATTAGGTGTGTCTGGGTTCCCTTTTTCCCAAATCATTTTAGGAGAGCTCAGCTCAATGATCCTTCTGGTCTGCCATCTTGCTCTGTCCCCAGAAAAAAGATTTTTTTTAAGATTCATAAAAGAGACTCAGCACCTGTGGCTCAAGTGGCTAAGGTGCCAGCCACATACACCTGAACTGGCAGGTTCAAATCCAGCCCGGCCCCGCCAAACAACAATGATGGCTGCAACCAAAAAATAGCTGCGCGTTGTGGTGGGTACCTGTCCTGTAGTCCCAGCTACTTGGGAGGCGGAGGCAGGAGAATCGCTTGACCCCAGGAGTTGGAGGTTGCTGTGAGCTGTGATGCCACTACACTCTACCCAGGGTGACAGCTTGAGGCTCTGTCTCAAAAAAAAAAAAAAAGAAAGAAAAGAAAAGAAAGATTCATAAGAGAATGAGGGCCAGGCTCAGTGGCTCAAGCCTATAATCCTAGCACTCTGGGAGGCCAAGGCAGGCAGATTGCTTAAGCTAAAGAGTTCAAGACCAGCCTGAGCCAAGAGTGAGACCCTGTCTCTACTAAAAATAAAAAAACTGAGGCAAAAAGATTTCTTGAATCCAATTGTTCAAGGTTGTTGTGAGCTATAATGCCACGGCGCTCTACCCAGGGTGTCAGAGTGAGACTCTTGCCTCCAAAAAAAAAGAAAGAAAAAGAAAAAAGGAAAAAGATGCTGTAATAAAAAGAACATAGAATAAGAAAGCACATCTAGAAATTTAAAATATGTTTGCTGAAATTAAATATCCAAAAGACACTGCTATCTGGTTTAATGCAGATTAGGTGCTTGGACCAAATTTGACAATGAAAGATTCTGGATAAATTTTTTTTTTTTTGAGACAGAGTCTCAAGCTATTGCTCTGGGTAGAGTGCCATTCGTCATAGCTCACAGCAACCTCAAACTCTTGGGCTTAAGTGATTCTCTTGCCTCAGCCTCCCAAGTAGCTGGGACTACAGGCACCTGCCACAACATCCGGCTATTTTTTGGTTGTAGTTGTCATTGTTGTTTGGCAGGCCTAGGCTGGGTTGGTACCCGACAGCTCCGGTGTATATGGCTGGTGCACTAGATGCTGAGCTACAGGCGCTGAGCCTCTGGATAAAATTTTTATTTTGTAATTTTTTTTTTCTTTTGAGACATAGCCTCACTCAGTCGCCCTTGGTAGAATGCTATGGCGTCATAGCTCACAGCAACCTCAAACTCTTGGGCTCAAGCAATTCTCTTGCCTCAGCCTCCTGAGGACCTGGGACTACAGGTGCCCACCACACCTGGCTATTTTTAGAGATGATGTCTCGCTCTTGCTCAGGCAGGTCTTGAACTCCTGAGCTCAGGTAATCCACCCACCTCAACCTCCCAGAGTGCTAGGATTTCAGGCTTAATGAATCTATGAATTGGCAAGTAAGTAGACAGAAGTCTCAAGGAAAAACCAAAGTGCCAATGTGCTCTTAGAGAAGTAAATGTCTAGATACAAACTGGCAGATTTAGAAGACCAGCAGTGTGCAACATAGTGACATCCCCATTTCTACAAAAAAAATTAACTAGCCATGGCAGTGCACATCTGTAATTCCAGATACTTGGAAGGCTGAGGCAAAGGGATTGCTTGAGCCCAAGAGTACAAAGCTATAGTGAGCTATGATCATACCACTGCACTCTAGCCTTGGCAACAGAGCGAGACCCTATCTCTAAATACATAAATAAATGAATGTGATAAAAATAAAACTTCAAGAGAGAAAAATAAGGAAAAAAAATCTTAAAAGCATCCAGAAAAAAGAAACACCACCAAAAAACCAATAACAACAGATTGTCCTTAAGGCAAGTAATTAACAAATAGACTGTCAATTGATTTCTCAACAGCTAAATGGAAGCCAAAAAAAGTACCAGAATGGATGGAACTTTATACTCAAAGTATTTTTTTTTTTTTTGAGACAGTCTCATTCTGTCACTTTGGGTAGAGTGCTGTGGTATCACAGCTCATAGCAAATTCAAACTCCTGGGCTCAAGCCATCTTCTTGAGTAGCTGGGACTATGGGTGCCTGCTACAACATCCTGCTAGATTTTCTATTTTTAGTAGAGACAGAGCGTATTGCTCTTGCTCAGGCTGGTCTTAAACTCCTGAGCTCAAGCAATCCACCACTCCCAGAGTGCTAAGATTATAGGTGTGAGCCACCATACCCAGCTGAAGTATTTTAAAGAATGAGGTCCACTAGCTGGAATTTCTTTCAGCTAATTTATTTCACCTTCATTCTATAATTGTATTTCATAGGCTACATAATTCTAGGTTGTCATTTGTTTTTTCAATATTATAATTTTTCCCTTATTCCCTCTGATTTGCACTAACTCTGATGAGAAATCAGCCATTATTCTTAATTACTGTTCTTCTGCATGTAAGATGTATTTTGTTTCTGACTGCTTTTATTTTGCTCCTTATCATTCCTTTTCAGTAATTTGACTACACTGTAACTAAGTGTGATTTTCTTTTATTGTGCTTGTTTTTAAAAAAAATTCTTGGAGTATGATGAGACTGATTATAGGAAAAAGAGAGAAGGCATAATAGTAAAAATTAAAAAATGGAACATAATTACAGACATTACAAATATGAAAGACATCATGAAGATATATTATGAACAGCTTCATGCCAATAAACTTAGAACTGTATTGAACAAGATCATTCACTAAACAAATATGCTAACAACCGTAGTCAGTAGTCCTTAGAAAATACGTATTGTCATAAACCTCCAAATAGTACAGGAAAGCTCTTAGTACACATATTTTTTTTAGTAAAATCATTTAGAGACTCAACATTAAGATGCCAAATACAGACTATACATAGGTTTAACTTAAAATTTACAAAAATTAGAATGAAATATATCTTTTTAAATTAGCCTTTTGTCTTCTATTCAAAGCTTGAAGGCAAATCCTGTGCTTCAGATTTTCAAAGGTATGTAGGTCAACAACTTTTCCACTAAAAGAATATCATTAGATGCCAAGGAAACTTGTGGCTTGTAATTTCAGGTATAATTATGAACAAGGCTGATTTTATATATTTGGAATATACAATACTTCTATTTCATAGTTACTGCTTCTTTCTCTGAATTCCACCTGAATCAATATAAAGATCATGATCTCGGCTTTTCTTTAGTGAAAAGAAAAGAGACATTGTTTGTAGACATTCAGTGTCACTTTATTTTATATTCAGTACATAGGCAATATGTCTAATAGATACCAGAAACTGCTGTAGTTATTTCCAGCAGAAAGGATTCAGGACAGGGAACTTAGTACTTATAAAATCTCTGTCAGGGCGCTAAGCTATACCTCTTGGAAAGAGAGAGATATTACAAGATTACTTGGGGAGGTGCTACCTTTGCCACAATTACTAATAAGCTGTTGGATCTGGATGCTGCCCCTATAGCTCCTAGCTCTAGAAATATACTGCTTAATCTGTGATCCAGTTCTTGGAGCTGCCACAAAAACCATTACATCCAGAACAAACTACCATAATTCCAGGGACTAGCAATCTATGGCTAGAACTTTTGTGGAGCCATGCCATACCTGCTTTGTCTATACAGGCAGTACCAGAGTTACAAACATCTGACTGAGGTTCAGCTTGCACTTATTAATGGAGGCTATTATAGGTAATAGGTAAATGTACCTGTTCCAACTTATGTACACATTCAGCTTAAGAACAAACCTATAGAACCTATCTTGTTTGTAACCCAGGGACTGCCTGTGCTGATAAAAATAAGTGCCCTGTGTCCTTTGTCTCAGAACTCTTAAAGCTTGGTTCTGGGACTTTTTATGCAGTTGCAAAAGCAAAGAACCCTCTTCCTCTATAACCATGCTTGTCAACAAAAACAGCAGAGAGATAAAGAAACATGGCCTCATCCTCATGTCTACCTTCCAAATCTGAAACGTTCATATAAAATTAAAGAATTAACCATATGACCTAGAAATTCTACCCATAGGCATTTATCCAAGGAAAATAAAAACATTTCCACACACTGTTCTCAAGTATTGCTGGTTAGTGTTACATGGTACAACCAACTGGGAAAATTTTCAGTAGTTTCTTCCAAAGCTAAATATATATCAGTCATATAAGGCACACGGCAAAATATATATGTCTCAAAAGCACAATACAAGGAACAAGAAGCTGTACGTAAAAGAGTATGACTTCACTTATGTGAATATCTAGAACAGGAAAAACTAATCTATGATGAAAAAGGTTAAAATGATGGTTACCCTTGGGGAGTTAACAGAAGAATCATGAGATAGCTTTTTGGGATGCTGAATATACAGAGTGACCGTAAGTTCATGGGCAATTTTAAATTGCATACTATTTTAAATTGCACATGAACTTTATGGCCATCCGTATTTTATATTTTATTCTGAAAGATTATTACAAGAATTTACATAATTGATAAGAAAAAGAAGATGGGCATGGTAGCTCACTTCTGCAATCCCAGCAACATGAGAGGATTGCTTAAGACCTCAATCCTGAGCAACATAACAAGACCCTGTCTCCTAAAAAAGTAAAATAAGGTTTGGCACCTGTAGCTCAAGTGGCTAATGTACCAGCCACATACACCAGAGCTGGTGGGTTTGAATCCAACCCGGGCCTGCCAAACAACAATGGCAACTACAACCGAAAAATAGCCAGGACTTATGGCTGGCGCTTGTAGTCCCAGCTACTTGGGAGGCTGAGGCAAGAGACTCGCTTAAGCACAGGAGCTGGAGGTTGTTGTGAGCTGTGAACACTCTACCCAGGGTGACAGCTTGAGGCTCTGTCTCAAAAAAAAAAAAAAAAGGAAAATAAAAACAATTTTTAAAAGAAAAGGAGATAAAAATCAATTTAAACATTCATCTAAAGAAATTAGAAAAAGAATGGCAAATTAAACCTAAAGAAAAAGGAAATTAAGGTAAGAGAAGCTGGCTCTGTGCCTGTAGCTCAAGCAGCTAAGCAGCGTACACTAGAGCTGGCGGGTTTGAATCCAGCCTGGCCCGCTGAACAACAATGACAACCAAAAATGGCAACCAAAAATAGCTGGGCATTGTGGTGGGCACCTGTAATCCCAGCTACTCGGGAGGCTGAAGCAAGAGAGTCGCCTAAGCCCAGGATTTGGAGGTTGCTGTGAGCTGTGTGACACCATGGCACTCTACCGAGGGCGATAAAGTGAGACTCTGTCTCTACAAAAAAAAAAAAAAAAAAAAAAAAAAGTAAGAGAAGCATAAGTAGAAAACAAATATGTTTTGAAAAATAAAATTGATAACATTCTTTGTGAGACTAATAGAAATGAAAGGGGAATACCATTACACATTTGTTTTGTTTTGAGACAGAGTCTCACTTTGTCAGCCACAGTAGAGTGCTGTGCCATCATAGCTCGCAGCAACCTCAAACTCTTGGGCTCAAGTGATTCTCTTGCCGCAGCCTCCCAAGTAGCTGGGAACTACAGGTGCCCTCCCCCCGCAATGGCTGACTATTTTTAGAGACCAGAGTCTCACTCTGGCTCAGGCAGGTCTTGAATCCATGAGCTTAGGCAATCCACCCACCTTGGCCTCCCAGAGTGCTAGGATTACAGGCACACGCCACCACACCTGTAAATGTAAAATAAGGTTCAGCGGCTGTAGCTCAAGTGGCTAAGTGAACGTACCATTACAGATTTCTCTCTTTTTTTTTTTGGTTGCAGCCATCATTGTTTGGCGGCCCGGGCTGGATTCGAACCTGTCAGCTCAGGTGTACGTGGCTGGCTCCTTAGCAGCTTGAGCCACAGGTGCCGAGCCACCATTACAGATTTCTTAAGATGATCTTATTAAGATGATCATAAAGGAATATTATGAACAACCTTATGCCAAAAACTTTGCAGAGCTTGTGCAAATCAAATGTTTGATTCTTAAGACACAAACAGACATGCACACACACACAACTTAACAATACTGGCCCAAGAAGAAATAGAAAACTTAGATATATACATATTTTTAAGGCGCACCTGATCCCCTTGCCTCAGTCTCCCTAGTAGCTGGACTACAGGCACATGCTGCTATGCCTGGCTAATGTTTTCTATTTTTTTGTGGAGTTGAGGGTCTAGCTTTTGCTCAGGATGGTCTCAGACTCCTGGCCTCAAGCAATCCTTTCACCTCAGCCTCATAAAGTGCTAAGATTACCGGCAATGAACCACTGCACCCACCCAGGATATTTCTATAACTATGAAACCATAAAATAATCTGTAACTATAAGGCTTCCCACCCCTTTCCCCCACCAAAAGAAAAAAAATGCTTCAGATAGCTTTTCTAGTGAATTCTAAAAGCTTGTTGAGAGAAAAAACTAGTTACCTACAACAGTGTGAATATCTGATAACAGACTAATACTTAGCAATATACTAGAAGATAAAGGAGCAATGATTCCAAAATCATTGTTAATAATTTTCTATACCCACCTGGGTAGTCAATTAAGTACTAAACTGTTGATAAAAGACATCGTTTTTGGATGTATGATCATTTAAGAACTTTAGTGACACAAGTTGTTTTAGGAAGCCACTTATGGATATACTCTAGCAAAATGAGAGAGAGAGCCAAGAATGATGACAGAAGATTTAGTAAAGATGGAATCCAATCCAAGGGACTGGTACAGTGTCATTTTGTATGAAAAAAGAGACTACATACACCAAAATATATATATTTTTTTTTGAGACAGAGCCTCAAGCTGTCACCCTGGATACAGTGCCGTGGCATCACAGCTCACAGCAACCTCCAATTCCTGGGCTCAAGTGAGTCTCCTGCCTCCGCCTCCCAAGTAGCTG